>JAQZBX010112893.1:0-10154 GCA_029593785.1 Cabassous unicinctus | reverse complement strand
CCTGGATTAGAAAGAAGGAAAATCCCTAATATTACATCTTTTATCAGCTATTATCCAAACTCTTCTCCCCTTCAGATCCAAACTTCTTCCCCTCTTGAGCAAGTTCTAATCTGGTATCCTTCCCTTCCTTATGGCCTCCATATTGCTCCTGGAAAGATAATCAAAAGCATCTAGACTTCCTAATTTTAAACTACTCTTCTTTATTGTATAGAATTTGAATAAATTTAGAAAGATGACATCTGATGAAATTTAACCCACAAGTAAAGGGAAGGATTGACTGAGATGGCAGTCTAGAAAAAAATGATGCTTCTTCCACACAAATTCCTTCATATGACAGGTATTTCTAGAAGGAATATTTTACTATTTCTAGGAGTAAAGCACTGGAAAGAAGCCACCACCCATCCAAAAATAGGAAAAATGGACAACTTCTTGTAATAGATGAAGATTTATAGGCATAATTTATTCTACTCCTTTATTTGATAGCCATTTAAAATGACAAAATACAATTAAAAATAAAATTAACCTCCTCTATTAACAATAAAACAAACAGATAAATCCTTACCATAATGAATGCCTGCCAAACTCTGCAAAACAAAGTAAGATAAAATATATCTTTAAACATTGGCAAGAAACAGTCTGTAGATATCAAAAAATAATAAAATAAAAGAAATGTGAAGGGCAAAATGATAAAAAGAAATTAAGAAAAAGTCCAAGAAGGTGCTAATCCCATTTAATATCATGAGGAATAGGGTGATATCTTTAATATATGTGTTGGAACAACTAACTAACTATTTAGAGGCAAAATTAGATTTTTATATCTTTTAACAAAGCATAATCCAAATGGTCAAAGCTATAACTGAAAGTAAGTTAAAACCTAAAGTTTCTAGAAGGTAAAATAAGTAATTGCTCATATAAGATAGAGTTTATGTAAAGCCTTTCTAATAATGAAAGCAAATTTATAAACCATAAAGTAAATTATGCTTATATATCTATATGTATACAAAGTTAGACATACTTTAATACATATTAATAAAACATATAAAATATCATATATTAAAAACATGTTACTATGAAAAAGTTATCTGTATTATTTTATACAGTAGTTCTTTAAAAATGAAAAAATAGCCTACACTCCCATTTTTAAAAATGGGCAAACCTCACATCCAGTCCAATTCATAAATGAAAGATGAATGACCAATAAACATTTGAAACACTGTGTTATCCAATCATCTATTACATGAAATTAAAAGAAAGCAACATTTTTTTGGCAAAATATTTAGAAGACTAATGATACTGTGTTTACTTTAGTGGAAACTATTATTGTATCTTCTGATCTCTAAGGGCACTGTCCCCATTGTTATTTGTTTAATTTTCTTAGTTAATTATGTGTTAAATAAAGCAATACTGTTGAACCAAGGTCCCCAATGACAGTTCAGTTTGTTTCCTTAGTTGATCCCAGAACACCTGTTGCAAATTAAATCCATAAGAATCCCTTCAGTATTCTTAATATGAAACTTGTGATAAAATAGAACCTGTCTCCCTGAAGATTGTTGAGTCAGATCATAAATCCTTCAAGAACAACAGAGATTTTCTGGCTTTCCCATACTTGTGCAACTAGTCTTTCTTTTATTTAGCTATTCAACCTCTAATGTCTTTACTTTTAAAGTTGGCCAGATTCTATGATGAAAAATAATGTCTGACTTGTTGAGAGACTGTTCTCTGTCCCTTTATTCCCATGACTGCCTGTGATTGCAAGTGTGTTTCAGGAAGAAGCATAGATATAAACTACATCCATTTCACTATTAGCACATCATTTTTTAATTGTAAGTCGCTCTAAGTATTTTGTGCTGAAAGCTTTAACTCAGGACTGAATTGTTGTTATAAAAGGAAGTATTTTAGTGTTCCTCATGAAACTTAGTTTGCCTTCTCTAGAATGTAGATAATATGCAAGTAATTATGCTTACTCTCTTCCAAAATCTATGAGATGTATAGCAAATTTGGATAGCCCATGGAAATATTAAGTAGCAATATCTGGCATGGAAAATGAAGCAAATTAAGACAAACCGTCAAATTTTGAGAAAGGCTAAGAAAGAAAATAATTTGACTTTTTCAACTAACTAAGATAATGTAAAGTATTTATTTGATATTTATAAAGAATATAACAACAGATGACTTCAAGAGGTTACATATTGTTTTGAGAGACTAGGACCTGACTGCGGTTCAGAAAAATGTATTTGAACCTGGCATTGAATACACATCCTATTTTAAGAACTTCAATAATCAGGTTCTGGTATTATCCCCAAGGTTTTCTGTCTCTATGATTTTCTCATAATTGATACATACTGATCTCAGCTGTTTCTGTGCTATTTTACTTTATAGAGTTCTAAGGAAAACTATATTTAAATTAATATAACATAAAATTATATTACAATTAACATAGTGTTTCATAGACTACATGCACTCTAAATTCCTGTTATTCTTAAATGAAATCTACCTTTCACCTTCAAGAGTCCTTAAACTGGTTAAGAGTATTTGGTGAAGTTGATTATCTGCCTCTTGGTATTCTTTAGTAAGAAAAATAAAAAGTGTCTGAACTCCATGACCTCAATGATGGGAACACAGAGGCATAAATAAGTAGTAAGTCCAGGGATGTGATATGGACTTACACATATCCATATGGCAATATGGGGGCACAGAGAAGACATAGCAGACCTAGTGCTGGAGATTTGGGGATGATGTATCAGAACTTATTCTAGATGCATTGTGGAAAATTTATTGCAATGTTCTATGACAAGATATGCATGTTTTAATCCAAGTGAGAGATTTTTTTATCTGGTTTGGGATGAAAAAGATGGAATGCTTCATAAAATATGACTGAAATAAAATCAAAAGGTAACTGCAACCAGCTAAAAATCAAAGTTGAAAAAGAAAAGGGTTCTGGATGAAATTCAGAGTTTCTGGTTTAAAAAGTGAGAGTACACAGTGACATCATTTACTAAAATGTGCAAAACAAATGGAGAAATAAGTTTCCACATTTATGTGAGTAAGGAGGGAAAGCAAGGTCTGAAGAAGACAGTTCATGGTGGAGGATGCAGAGATGACATATTCAATGATCATATTATATTTGAAGTTCTTGATGTATATACAAATAAAAATTCCTGTTTTTATATGGATACATGGGACTGGAATTCAGAGGAAATATAATGGTGTAGACAGTACTATATTATGGTAATTGGTACCAGGAAACTCAAGTACAGGAGAGAGTGTAGAGTGGGAAGATAATATACAGAAGAATACTGAATAGTAACAATATTTATGTTGTGAAAATAAAGGGAATTCATGAAGAATTCTAATAGAAATGAGGAGGAAAATAAAATCAATAAAATATATAAAATTTCAAAAATTAGTTTTACTATTGATAAATGCAACAAAGAATCAACAAAGATCAGAAATATACATATACTCTCCAGTAACTTTGGCATTAAAACTGATTTTCATTACTTGGGCAAGAATATTGTCAATTTATTAGTGGATAAAGAAGCCAGATTAAGTAGGCTGGTCAGCCAATAATAGGTTAATGTGAGGAGAAAATAACTACAGACAGCATGGAGATTAGAGGGAGTAAAACATAATGACTGGGATAGTGTACTTAATAAGTTAAAATTTCATTTAAATGTAATGAACTTGAAAACATACTAGTTAGGTGGCTTCTAACCTAAGCTAAACTGAATGAAAAAGAGAAACATAGCTGATGCCTTGTCCATAACATACCTACATTGTAGAAACTGGTTGTACATCAAAATATTGTGTTTGTGTGTATGTGTGTGTGTATTCAACACCAGTGGGAAAAAGATTTGGTGATAAGTATAAGATGAAGTGGACAGATTCCATTTCTTGACTAAAACAAATGTAACACAATATATATTTTAAAGGGCAGTTAGAACAGAGTGGAGAACCCACATTTTGAAAGAGATGATTAAGATTCCTGCAGGCAGAAGAGAAACATGGAGCTCAAATCACTTTTTAGGGGAGATCTTTGTAATTAAGTTTTATAAAGGTTACTGGAATGCATAATTAAAAGCAGGAGGGGGTAATTTGTTATCTATTTTTTCAGAGGTGTCATGTTTCATTTGATCACTGAGAGACCTCATATCCTTTCTCCCTGATTGTTGCATGCAGATTGTATATAAAACCAAAGGTAATAATGAGAAATCAAACAGCAATAACCACATTCATCTTGCAGGGCTTTACAGTTGAGCCACAGCTGCAAGTCCTGGTTTTTATCTTTTTATTTCTCACCTACATACTGAGTGTAACTAGAAACCAGACCATTATCATTCTCACCTTCATGGATTCTTATCTTAAAATGCCAATGTATTTTTTTCTTCACAACTTCTCTTTTTAAAAATCTCCTTCACAACAGTCTATATTCCCAGATTTCTGTACAGCTTATCAACTGGAGACAATACAATTACTTATAATGCCTGTGCCAGTCAAATATTTTTCTTTGGAATCTTTAGGGCCACAGAGTTTTTTTCTCCTGGCTGCCATGTCCTATGACTGTTATGTGGCCATCTCTAAACCCCCTCATTACATGACCATCATGAACAACAGAATATGTACCATATTTGTTCTCTGCTGCTGGATCTCTGCGCTCATGATCATCATCACACCTCTTGGTATGTGCCTCCAGCTGGAATTCTGTGACTCCACTGCCATTGATCATTTTGACTGTGATGCAGTGCCTCTTTTTAAGATCTCATGCTCAACACCAGGTTTATAGAGCAGACTGTTATTATTTGTGCAGTGCTGACATTCATTATTACACTAATATGTGTGATTCTTTCCTTCATATATATTTTCAAGACCATTCTAAGATTTCCTTCAGCTCAACAAAGAAAAAAAGCTTTTTCCACCTGTTCTTCTCACATGATTGCCCTATCCATCACCTATGACAACTGCATTTTCACCTACATCAAACCTTCACCTAAAGAGGAAGTGGACATCAATAAAGAGGTGTCTGTGCTCACTACATCTGTTGCCCCTTTGTTGAACCCTTTCATTTATACCTTGAGGAATAAGCAAGTGAAACAAGCTGTCAGTGACACAATCCAAAGAATTGCATTTCACACAAACAAGTAAGGTTACAGTGAATTTGATCAATGCCTGTGTAGAAAAGAATAATAGCTCAAAATTTCTCCTGAAATCCCTAAACTTAAATTAACTTTTATTTATCTATAGCCCAGTCAGGTTAGCCTTCTTCTTGGCCTTTAAAACTTGCTTTGGAAACCTACTATGTACAAGTCATCCCTCTCCTCTCCTTTTGATAGCTAGAAAATATACTTATTAAAATGTTTTCATTTAAGCAGCTCTGGATCATTGACTACCCTTCCCAAAACCTAATTCATCTGGTTTTCCATCAATCTAAACTTACTAGTTTACTCTTTGTACTTAGTTCCCTGAAGAGCATTAACCAGTCCCTCTCATTTCTGCTTACAGGAGTAAGATAATGTCTCAAAACAAAACCAGACAGAATGGCATCAGGAGAACCCTATGTCTCAGTAAATCAGTGACTCCTTCCCCAAGAAAGATCTAAATGGGAGTCATGAAGACCTTGCACCTGCACAACAATATCTAATCTGTGGTTAATTAGCTGCTGAAACCAAGGACAAGTTTGATGTGCTTAAGACAACACAGGACTGAGAAATTGCATGTATCCCTGGAAGATATAATGTCATCACTTGTTTGTTTGTTTGTTTGTTTGTTTGATTGTTTGTTTTACTTGTTTTTCTTCTCCCCTGACCCCTCTCCTTTACTTTTAAAAATGCTATTCCAAATCCTCATTTTGAACTGGTTTGGGAAGATTCCCTCAGTTTCATGCTTGTATACTTGCAATAAATCAACTCCTGAATGAGAGACATGTTTCTCCTCTGTGGTACTGCATCAGGCAGGCCCTTCTATTGGAAATAGCCTTGTTTATGGTAACACTTTTAAATTAAACACAACCAGGGTAAATTAACTCATAAAAAGAACATGATGAGAGAGGGTCCCAGGAGAACAGAAGAACATCCTGCAAAATACTTGAAAGAATGTAAGGAGAAGACTGCTCACCTGCAGTGAAAATTCATGAGTAGAGCACTCCATGCCACAGACACCAGAGCCCATCTCCTACTGGCAACACAAGCTGCCCTGGCTGCTATTCCCTGGCTGGAGTTGGAAGCTCCATTTCCCAAAAAAGGAGGAAGAGATGCTCAGGCACCTATTCAACTACTGATTAGTAAATTCAGCTGGCTAAAGTCCAATTCTAAGAACAGCTAAAGTTTTAATGTATCCATGTCAGAAAGAGGCAATTTGCCTCCATTTTAACACTGCCCCTGGCATGAGGGGAAGAAGGGCTGATTGAAACTGACAGTGAAGTTAGGAACCATCTTCTTTCCATGAAGGTCAGATTTCTGCTCTAGCCTGGGCTCCAGCCCCATCTCTGGCAGGAAAGAAGCTGGGAGACCTGCACCAGCCTCTCTGGGCTACTGCAGGCACTTTCAGCCTGCACAGACAGGATTGTTGGACATATCTTTGGCTCCATCTCCAACTCCATAAGACAGGATGTGGCCTTGTTTCCTCAGCCTCTCAAGACAGCTGCAGGCACTTTTGGCCTGCAAGGACCAGATTCTTGGACACATCTGTGACTCCATTTCAACCTCCGATAAGATAGGAGGGGAGTGTGTTTCCCCAGCCTCTCTGGGCAACTGCAGTTGCTTTTGGCACACATAGACCACATTGTTGGACTCATCTCTGGCTCTATCACCACCCATGTTAGGGCAGGATGAGGGATAGTGTGCCCTCAGCCTCTCTGGGCAACTGCAGTCACTTTTGGCTTGCATGGAGTAGGTTGGTGGGCAAACCTATGAATACATCTCTACCCCCAATAGTATAAGAGGGGAGTAGTTTTTCCAAAGCCTCTCTAGGGAACTACAGGCACTTTAAGCCAACATGGACTAGATTGTTGGGCACTCTGGTAGTTCTGTCCCTGCCATGACAGGGCAAAAGGGACAGGGATCCCTCATTCTCCTAGGGGCAACTGCACCCTCTTTCAGCAGCATGGGCAAAATTGTTAGACACCTGTGGCTCCATCTCCACCTGGATAAGACAGGAAGGATGCAATGATTTCTCAGCCTCTCTGAGCAACTGCAGCCACTTTCAGTCCACAAGGAATCCTGAGGCTCCATCCCTGCCCCTAAAAAGAGCCAGAGGGGCAGAGCAAATTTAGCCACTCTGCACTGTTAACTGCAGCTGCTTTTGGCCTGCATGGACTAACCTGGTGGATACATCTGGCTCCATCCACATCCCTGACAGGGCAGGAGGAGGGACAAGTACTCTTTCAGCCTCTCTGGGCAACTGCAGCCACTTTCAGCCTACATGAATTAGATTATCACACACATCTTTGTCTCCATTCCCCCTGCTGACAGAGCAAGAGGAGGGAAGGTGCTCCTTCACACTCTCAGGGCAACTGAAGTCACTTTTGGCCTGTGCAGACTAAATTGCTGGGCACACTGGAGGTTCCATTCCCACCATTAGCAAGGGTGGTTGGTGGCTGGGGCTTCATCAGTCTACCTGTGCAAACTATAGTAAGTTTTTTACTTGCACAGATTAGTTTGCTGTGCACACCTGCAGCTCCATCCCCAGACCAGGAAAGGGAGAAAAGGGTGTGGACCCTCATTAGTCTCTCTGGCCAACTACAGATTGTTTTGGTCTGCAAAGCTTGGATTACTACATACATCTGTGGCTCCATACCTACCACTGGCAAAGTAGAAAGGTGAAAGAAGATTAATCCAGGGGCAATGTTGTCAATGTGGGCAGCTTCAGCCTCCATTGGTTACAATACCAACCACATCCTTGGCTCCTATTCAGCAACAGGGAGGAGAGAAAGGGCAAAAAACAGATAAAAGAGCTGAAAAAAATTTCAGATTAGCTAAACACAAGCCAGCATAAAGTTCCAAATTAAGTTGAACCAAGTATCAAAGAGGGGCTGTAGCACAAACCCAATCAAATAGAAAGCCCTAGAATAAAGAGACAAAAGAAGCTAAGAATATATACATATAGTATATCAGATGCCAAGACACCAACAAAAAATTACAATGCATAACAATAAATAGGAAGATATGGCACAGTCAAAGAAACAAACTAAGCCTCCAGATGACATTTAGGAGTTGAGACAACTAATCATAGATGTTCAAACAAATTTCCTTAATAAGTTCAGTAAGATGTCTAAAGAGATCAAGGATATCACAAAGACACCAAGTAAGCACAAAGAAGAATTTGAAAGCATGTATAGAAAAATAGTAGATCTTATGTGAATGAAAGGCACAATAAATGAAATTAAAAATACACTTGAGGCATATAACAGCATATTTGAAGAGGCAGAAGAAAGCATTAGTAAGCTTGAAGACAGAGCTTCTGAAAGTGAACATAAAAAAGAAGAGATAAAGAAAAAAATAGAAAAAATGGAGCAGGGTTTCAGGGAAGTAAATGATGGCAAGAGACATGCAACTATACATATCATGAGCATACCAGAAGGAGAAGAGAAGGAAAAAAGGGCAGAGAGAATATTTGAGGAAATAATGGTAGAACATTTCCAGACCATATTGATGGATATAGATATCCATGTCCAAGAAACACAAACTACTCCCATCTGAATAAATCTAAATAGACCTACTCTGAGACATATACTAATCAGAATGTCAAATGCCAAAGATAAAGAGAGAAACCTGAGAGCAGCATGAGAAAAGCAATTTATCACATACAAAGGATGCACAATAAGATTAAGTGCTGAATTCTCATCAGAAACCTTGGAGGCAAGAAGGCAATGCTATGGTTTATTTAAGACACTGAAAAAGAAAAACTGCCAACCAACAATCTTATATACAGCAAGATAATTTTTAAAACTGGAAGAGTTTGTAATGAAGAGACCAACTTTGCAGGAAATACTAAAGGGAGTGAAAAGAAAAGACAGGAGACAGAGGCTTGGAAGAGAGTCTAGAAATGAAGATTATATCAGTAAAAGTAACTAGAAATGTAAAAAGAGTGGTGAAAACAAGATATAACAGATAAAACCCAAAGATCAAGATGGATGAATTAAGAACTGCCTTTATAGTGATAACATTGCATGTTAGTGGGTTAAACTCTCCAATCAAAAGACACAGACTGGTGGAATGGATGGGAAAATATAAGCCATCTATATGCTGTCTACAAGAGACACACATTATACCCAAGGATACAAATCGATTGAAAGTGAGAGGCTGGAAAAATATATTCTACACATCCAATAACCAAAAAAATAAAAAATTAAAATTAAAAAAACTCTAAAACCTGGAGTAACTATAATTATATCAGATGAAATAGAAATTAGAAACAAAGCTGTTATTACAGACAAGGAAGTTCATTATATACAAATAAAAGGGGCAATTCACTGAGAGGCAAGAACAATCATAAATGCATATGCACCTAACCATGATGCTCCAAATTACATGAGGCAAATTCTGGAAAACTGAAGGGAGAAATAGATATCTCTGCAATAATAGTTGGAGAATTCAATATACCACTCACATCATTGCATAAATTATCTGGAGAGAGGATCAATAAAGAAACATAGTGCTTGAATAATATGATAAATGAACTAAACTTAATAGACATATACAGAACATTGCATCCCAAAACAGCAGGATATACATTCTTCTCAAGTGATCATGGATCTTTCTCCAGAATAGACCATATATTGGGTCACAATACAGATATCAATAAATTTAACAAGATCAAAATTATACAAAACTCTTTGCCTGATCATAATTGAATAAAGCAGGAATTCAACAATAGGCAGAAAAAGGGAAAATTCACAAAACAACACACTATTAAATAATCACTGTGTTAAAGAAGATATTGCAAGAAAAATCAATAAATATCTTAAGAGAAATGAAAACAGGAACACAACATATCAGATTCTATGGAATGCAGCAAAAGCAGGAGTGACAGGTAAATTCACAGTCCTCAGTGCTTACATTAAAAAAGAAGAAACAGCTAAAATAAATGACCTAACTACACAGCTGGTGGAACTATTAAAAGAAGAGCAAACTATGACCAAGGCAAGCAGAAGGAATGAA
>JAQZBX010112892.1:0-10107 GCA_029593785.1 Cabassous unicinctus | reverse complement strand
CCAAATATTCACATCCTTTGCTAGTATTACATACTTACATTCATTTCAGAACATTCTCATATTTTTCCTGTTAACAACAGTGAATAATCTTCCCCTGGATTCCCTATGTTATTTAGTCCCATGCTTTGTACAATCCATTCAAAGTGTGCACTCCATGGCCCTCATTTTCATCACAGAGTTGTGTTGTCATTACCTCAGTCAATTTTAGAATGTTTACATTACTCCAAAAAGGAAAAATACCATGCTTCTTAATACCCTCCTATTTTTGTCCCTCAGTATTGAAATATCTTCTTATGATCACTGCAACATATTACAATATTACTGTTAGTGATTGTCCATAATTTACATCAGCTGCAATTATCCCATATATCACCATATTCTTAACACTTTGTAAAAGAGCATTTTTTTTTTTTTTAGGTTCCAGAGTTGGAGATTGAATCTGGAACCTCTTATGTGGGAAGCCAGTGCTAACCACTGAGCTTCACCAGCTCCTTCACCAGTATCTTTTGTTTTGTTGTTAGGAGGTATCAAGGATTGAACCTAGGACTTCCCATATGGGAAATAGATGCTCCATCACTTGAGCTACATCTGCTCCTCTTTGGAAAGCTTTTTGATGATTTTTAAATTTCTCTACTTATGATTTTTTTTGAGGACTTCTGTTTCTTCCAGGATCAGTGTTATTGGTTTATGTGCTTCTAGAAGTTTCTCTTTTTCATCAGTGATGTCTAGTTTTTTGGCACGCAGTTGTTTATAGTATCCAATTACGATCGCTTGTATTTCTGCTGGATGAGTGACATTGTTGTCCTTCTCACATCTGATTTTATTCATTTGCATCTTCTCTCTTTTTTTCTTGTTATTCTAAGCATTTATTAATTTTGTTGATTTTTTCAAAGAACAAACTTTTAGTTTTGTTGATTTTCTCTTGCTTTCTTTTTTTTAAATTCTCCATTTCATTTATTTCTACTCTAGTCTTTATTTTTTTCTTTCCTTCTGCTTCCTCTGGAGTTGTTTTGCTGTTCTTTTTCTAGTTGTTCTGCAAGTGCAGTTGGGTCTTTCATTTTAGCTCTTCTTTTTAAATAAGCACTGAAGAGCTATGAATAGGCTATGAATTTTCCTCTCAGTACTCACTTTGCTGTATCTCAAAACTTTTGATATGTTGTGCTCATATTGTCATTTGTCTTGAGGAATTTACTGATTTCTCTTGCAATTTCTTCTTTGATCTATTGATTATTTAAGTGTATATTGTTTAATCTCCAAGTATTTAATTTTCCAAATTATTGTCTGTTATATATTTCTTAACTTTATTCCATTATGATCAGAGAAACTGTTTTGTAAAATTTCAATGTTTTTAAATTTATTGACTATGATTTATGCCCCAGCAAATGGTCTATCCTTGAGAAAGATCCATCAGCTCTTGAGAAGAATGTATATCCTGCTGTTGGGGGAGGTAATGTTCTAGTTCATTTATCATATTTTTCAAGCCCTCTGTTTTCTTATTTATCTTCTGTCCTGGTGTTCTTTAAATTTCTTGAGAGTGGAGTGTGAAGTCTCCAACTATGATTGTAGAGACATCTATTTCTCCCCTTCAGTTTTGCCTGTGTGTGAATCATGTATTTTGGGGCATCTACGTTAGACACATAAATATTTATTATTGTTATTTCATCCGTGTGAATTTTCCCTTTTATTAAAATATAGTAACATTCCTAATCTCTTATAGCAGTTTTGCACTTAAAATCTATTTTATTCCATATTAGTATCGATACACCCAACCTTTTTCACTGCCATTACTGTGATATAGGTTTTCCCAAAACTTTCACTAACAGCCTGATTGTGTCTTTGTAGCTAAGATGAGTCTCTTGTAGACCACAAATAGATAGCTCATTATTATTATCCATTTTAAACAGGTTTTACCTTTTAATTAGTGAGTTCAATCCATTAACATTCAGCAGTAGTACTATAAAGATATTTGTTAATTTTATCACTTGGCTTCCTGTTGTCATATATTACTATTGACTGTTGTTTAACCATTTCAGTTTCTCTTATTTATGTTCTTCATTTCTACACTCTTCTCAAGTGCTCTATCCCTTGTCTTTTTCTTTCATACTCTAATACACCCTATAATATTTCTTGTAGATTCAGTCTTTTGGTTACATACTCTCTCAGCTTTGTTTATATGTAAAGAATTTAAAATTGCCTTCATTTCTGAAGGATAGTTTTGCAAGATAAATCATCCTCGGCTACCTATTTTTCTCTTTTGATAACTCAAACATAACATATCACTACCTTCTCATCTTCATCATTTCTGATTAGAGAGCAACACTTAGACATTTTGAGACTCTCTTGTAAGTAACGCATTGCTATTCTCTTACTGCATTGAAAATTCTCCCTTTATCTTTGGCCTTGACATTCTGAAGAGCAGATGCCTCACAGTAAATCTATTTGCATTTCTTCTGTTTGGGGTATGTTATTCTTCTTGAACATTGATATTCATGTCTTTGATAAGGGTGGGAAATTTTTCAGTAAGTATTTCCTCAAACATTCTTTCTACATTTTTTCCATTGTCTTTTCCTTCTGGGACCCCTATAACATATGTGTGTGTGCATTTCATGTTGATATTCAGTTCCCTGAAACTGTGTTCATTATATTTGCATTGCTTAATCTGGCTGTTCTCCTATCTTTTAAAGTTCAAATGTTCTGTGTTTAAATTCATATTCATTATTCTAACATATCAAATCGGTTATTACCTGCTTCTAATGATTTTATTTTATCTTTAACCTTAATTTTTAACAAATTTTATTGATACATATTAATAAAGCACACAATTCATCCAAAGTGTATAATCAATAGTATTTGATATAATGACATAGTTTTGCATTCAACACTTCAATCTTTATTACAGCATTTACATTATTTCAATAATAAGGGGGAAAAAAAGACAAAAAAAAAAAAACCAAGAAATTACTCACATCTCAATCTCTTGAATTTCTCCTGCTGTACATACCTGCTAATTTTGGTTATTCTTGCAAAATTATGTATTTGTTCATTAAGCAGTTTAATTGAGATATATTCACACATCATATGCTCTATCAAAAGTGTATAATCAGTGGCTTTTAATATAATCACAATGTTGTATATACATCATCTCAAAATTTTAGAACAATTTCATTACTCCTAAATGAAACACTCCACACCACTTAGCATTCTTTCCTCAGCCCTACATATCCACTCATCTAATTTCATCTTTATAAATTTATTTTTATATAAATTTTATATAAATGGAATCATACAATATGTATTACTCTGTCCTCCTTCACTTAGTATAATGTATTTTTGTCTGATATTAACATTTTGAAGTATTAACCTACATTTGTTCAGCTTCAAGAAAAATGGTCTTATGCATACAGTTTTACCCATATTCATACCTCAAATAATATATTTATATTCACATAATATATTTAGTTCATAATAGTTCAATCATACAGTATTTGTCCTTTTGTGTCTTACTTGCTTCACTCAACATAATGTTCTCCAGGTTTATCCATGTTGACATATGTTTCACAACTTCACTATTTATTACAGCTGCATAATATCCCATCATGTGCATACTCCACAACTTGTTTATCCATTCATCAGTTGATAGACACCTGGGTTGTTTCCAAATTTTAGCTATTGTGAATAATGCTGCTATAAACATCAGTATGAAGATGTCTATTCATGTTACTGCTTTCAGTTCTTCTGGGTATATACCTAGAATTGGTATTGCCAGGTCCCATGGCAAGAATATTTTCAGTTTCTTAAGGAACTGCCAAAGAGTACTTCATAGTGGCTGTACCATTCTAAATTCCAACCAACAGTAAATAAGCATTCTATCTCTTCACTTCCTCCACATTTACAGGTTTCTGATTTTTTTTTCTTTCCCATCCAAGGGTGTTTATTGAGAATTCTATGTACATTTTCTTCTATCTGCTAAGATCCTTAGTGAGAAAACATATTGTAAAATGGAGCCGGATCCATGAACTCAGGTGAAAATTAGCAAATTTTTTATCATTCCATGCAAAAAAGAGCAGTTCAGAAATCAATAATGTGTGCATCACCAGCCTGAGAACATCTTCAAATGAGGGATGAAATAGCAGTCTGACGATAACTCTTCCCAAGAAAAAAATCTAAGCTTAAAACCAGTAATTTATCAGGAGAATTTCATGTGGAAGACAATTGTTGCTGACAGCTGGAAGGGTAGAATGTCACAATGCCCTTTGTCACCACGAAGGAGAGTGATGGGGTGTGTCTCAGTGTGCTGCAGCGGCTATAACAAACACAGCAGGAAAGTACTGTGTCATGGCATGTAGGCCGGAGGTCCAACCCCAAGGTACAGCCTGGCCCTGCCTCTTCTGGTATCCACTTGCTAGCACTGAGCCTGTCTCCCTGGTCCCCTGCTCTGGCTTCTACTAACATGGCCAAAGTCCCTCTGCCTGAAAAATCTCCAGTTCCCTTGGAAAAAGGGCCACCTGGTCCAATCTGACCACATATTGGAAGGACCTTCACCTCCACAGATAGGGGATAGGACTTGAACATGGCTTGTGTGGGACACGAGTCCCTCCCCACCAATGGAAGAAGCCCTAGACTATCAGAGATGGCCCTGCCCCACCTTCACTGCTAAGCAGCTGCAATCCAGCCACCTGGGCCTCAGTTTCCTCTTCTGTAAAATCGGGGACTCTTTACCAGTTCTAACCATTACATAAGCAAAAGGAAGGGACTCGCACGTGTAACTAGTAAAACTTCAGAATACAGTGTGCCGAGTTTTACTGTAGTCAAAACTAAACATGGGGAAAAAACACTATTTTGAATACCACCCTCTTTGTACATCTTTTTCTGCTTTAAAAAAGCTTTTAGAAGTGCATTATTTGAAACACCAATGTTGTTCTTTCTCTTTGAACCCTACAACTAAACCTTGAGTTACTGATAATAGTTACTTCAGCGCTTCTTATGGGAAAGACTTGAGCATCTGACCGATGAATAATGAATGCAGCTAATCCAAGCACTGCATGTCTGTAACCTCGAATGGATGTTTTTGGCTTTAAAGTGATTTCCTTAAAGCATTAAAGTCCCAACCCCAAGGGGATTGTTGTTTTAATTCAGTCCCAGAAACACTTATTCAGTCCCAGAAACTTGTATCTAGTGTCTACCATGTACTGCACACCAAAACCTGGTGCTCAGGAGACGAGATCCGCAAGACACAGGCCTGGGCCTGTGAAGCTGCAGGCCAGGGGCTGAGGAAGGGTTCTCCAGCATGCAGCTACCCAGGGCACAGCGTGGGAAGGGTGAGTCGCAGAGGGCCATGCGGTGGGACCACACCAAGGCGACCACCTGGAGGCTTCAGGGGAAGGCTTCCTAAAACCTCTGAGCACCAGGAAAGAAGGTCGTGCCTGCATTTTAGAGCTCCTTTTGGGAGTGGAGGGCGGCATTCCAGCAGAAAGATGGCAGGAGTTGTGGGGAACCTGGCCTGGCCACAGCAGAGTGTGGCCGGGGGCTGGGGGTGCGCCGTGTTTGTCCACTTGTGGGTTGTGGGTCATGACTTCAACGGTGGGCCAAGAAGAATCTTGAGTGAATGTTTCCAAGGCGAAGAACAGCCCGCTGGTGACCAGGATGAGGACCAGGATGAGGCAGTCTGCCAGGCCATCATGATCCTGCGGTCGCAGAACTTGTTCCGCCCCAGGAAGACCTCCCATTTCCTCAGCGCCACGCTCTTCTTGGGGGGCGACTCCATGGGGGACGAGCTGCCGGTGCTGATCTGGCTGTTCGCTTTCACCTGCGCGGGATCCGGCTCGGCGACAACTTAGCCCAGGAAACCCAGGTTAAACCTTTGGCGCTTCCAACTGTTATAGCAAAACCACTTTTCTGCTGGAAGCGGGCCGCCCGCAGCCCGCGGTAACGGTCCCTGGCTCCCGCCTGTCCCGGCCCGCAGAGCGACGCGCCCCGCTCCCTTGGCTCGCGGCGCCAGTGGGTCCGCGTCCGGCGGGGTCAGGGCGGCGCCCGGGGGTCAACCCTCAGGCGGGGACGAGGCGGCTTCTTGGGGTCTGCGCTCTGGCGGGGTCGCTGTTCCCGGGCCCTCGCGCGCCCCGGCCAGGGGGCTGCAGGCGCCTTCCTCCCCTTGGCGAAGCCTCCCTGTGGCGAATGCTCCCCCTAGGGGGTGGAGAAAAAGCCGGCACGTTGACGCTGTCAGCGGAGCCTGCTAGCAAGCGGCGGCGCTATACGCAGCCGCGCCGACTCCACGGCCCTTGCGTACGCCGGCTCCCGGACTCTGGCTCGCGGCTCGCGGGCCGCGCGGCGGGGAGCAACCTGGCTCCCCCTGCCCGCTGAGGCCCAGCCCCCCCGGCATGTAGGGCGGGAGCGCAGTCAGGGTCGCGGGGGCACGGCCACGGCCACTTGTTTGCCTCCGCGCAGCCCCCGCGGCGATCGGAGCGTGTCCGCTTCCTCCCTGCAGGCCTGGGCGGCGGAGCCGGCCTCTCCGCCGCCGCCACCTCCTCTTCCTCTCCTTCCTCCTACTCGTCGGCGAGCAACGGCACCCGGCAACCAACCCGCGCCCGGCCTCTGGGGTGTGTGTGTGTGGGGGGGGTCCCGTCCTGCTCCTCCGCCTCGCTGCGTATTCCCGGGCCGCGCGATCCCCGCCTCCGTGTCCCCACCGTCACCACTGCCACCCCGAGCCACGCACATGCCCACGGCCGCGCGAACACCCCGGGGGCACTAGGGCTCCCCGCGCGCGGAGCGGCCTGGGGCCCGGCTCCTCCTTTCTCCCCTCCGGGAGCGCGTGGGTGTTGCGCGGGATCTCTGCGTGTGCATAGGTCGGGGAGGGAACTGGGCGCCGTGATTTCGGCGCCCGGAACTTCAGCTCCGCGGCGGGGAGACGGTGAACCAAAATCTAGTCCCGCCGGCCAGTGCCCCTGCGCCTGGCTTCTCCACTCCACCTCAGGCGCCGATCAGCCGCTGGCTTTATTGCTGTCTCCGGGCCCCTGTGGACCCCCAGGTCACACACAGGGAGGCTTTTCCGCTCGGCCCCGACCCTCGAAGCTGGGCGGCTGGAGCCTGAGCGTCTGCGCACACGCCCCCTGTCCGGCTGAGGTCTTGACTTTTTAATAGTAGCAAGTTTAATAGGTGTGAAATGATAGAAAAAATCCAGCTGGGTCTCAGGGAATAAAATGACGAAACACACAAACATACACAGTGTAGACATCCTAGAGGGAGAAAAGAAGGAACGGGGTCAGAAGGAGTGTTGAAAAAAATAAAGGTTGACAATTTCCTAACTCTTTTGAAAGACATGGACATACTTCTCCAGGAAGCAGAGTGCACATCAAGCAGTATAAATCCTAACAGGCCTACAGAAAGACATATACTTATCAAATTGTCCAGTGCTCAAGACAAAGAATGATGAAAGCAGCAAAAGGAAAGACATCCATCAAATACAAGGGGCTCAATAACATTAAGCACTGATTTCTCATCTGAAACCACGGAGGCAACAAGGCATGGTATGGCATAGTTAAAGTTCAAAAAACAATATCAACAATAAAAACAAAACAAAACAAAAAACCTGTCAGCCAAAAACTCCATATCCATCAACACTGGCATTCCAAAAAGAGGGAGAGTTTAAAATATTCACTGATAAACAGAAATTAAGAAAGTTTTCAATAAGTAACCTGCCCTTCAAGTAATACTAAAAGGATTTGTGGAAGTTGAAAGGAAAACAACAACAACAACAACAACAATAAAAACAGGAGGAAGAGGTTTAGAGGAATGTGGAAAAGAGAATAGTAAGAATAACTAAAAAGATAAAAAGAGAAATATAAACAAAATATGACATATATAAACCTAAGAAAATATGGCTTATGTGATTAAAGCCTTGACAGTAATTACATCGAATGTTAATGGATTAAACTTCCCAATCAATAGACACAGATTGGCATAATGGAAAGGAAATACGATCAATCTATATGCTGTCTACCAGGTAAGAAACTCACCTTAGACCCAGGGACACAAGATCTTCACAAGTGAATGGTTGGAACATGATTTTACATGCAAACAATAACCAAAAAGGGGAGAAAGTAGCTATAATAATATCAGACAAAACAGACTTTAAATGCAAAACTTTTGTTAGAGACAAAGAAGGACAGTATATAATCATAAAAGGGGTAATAACCAAGAAGAAAGAACAATCTTAATCATTTATGCACCTAACCAGGATGCCCCAAAATACATGAGCCAAACATTGGAAGACCTAAGTGGAGAAATATATTACTCAACATTTATAGTTGGGGAATTTAATACACAATTATCACCACAAGATAGAGCATTTAAGCAGAAGGTCAATAAGGAAACACAGTCCTTGAATAATGTTAGAGGATCTAGACCTAATAGACATATACAGAACATTATGCCCAATTAGAATGGGATATACATTCTACTCAAGCACACATAGATCATTCTCTAGGATAGACCACATGCTAAGCCATAGAACAACTCTCAAGGAATTCAGAAAGTTTGAAATTATACAAAGTAATTTCTCTGACCACAGTGGAATGAAGCTGTAAATGAATAAGTGCAGAAAACCAGAGTAAGCACAAAGATATGGAAGTCAAACACCCTCGTTAGACAACCAATGGGTCAAAGAGGAAATTGCAAAAGAAATCAGTTACTACCCCAAAATGAATGAAAATGAGAAAACAACATATCAAAACCTAGGGGATGCAGCTAAAGCAGTGCTGAGACAGAAATTTATAGCCTTAAATGTCTATATTACAAAAGAAGAAAGAGATAAAACCAACAACCTAATTGCACACCTGGAGGGACTCAGAAAAGAACAACAAACTAATCCTAAAGGAAATAGAAAGAAAAAAAGAAGATTAGAATAGAATTAATGAAATTGAGATTAAGAAAACACCAGAAAAAATTAACAAGACCAAAAGGTGGTTCTTTGAGAAGATTAATAAAATTGACAAACCATTAGCTAAACATAAAAAGAAAAAAAAAGAGAGAAAATGAAAATACATAAAATAAAAAATGATGTAGGGGATAAAACAAGAATATCATACAAGCATTCTTTGAAAACCTGGATGCCAACAAGATATATAAATTAGATTAAATGGACAAATTTCTAGAAACACACAAGCAGCTTACCTTGACAAAAGAAGAAATTAATGAACTTGATAGACCAATCACAAGTACCACATTTGAATTAGTCCTCAAAAACCTCCAAACTAAGATGACCTGTAGCAGTTTGGCAGTTTAATGTAGTTATGAATTCCAAAAATAGATATTGGATTATGCTGGTAAACTGGTCTGCTAATCTGTGCATGATTAAGTTATGATTAGGGCATAGACTGGGCCACCTCAGTAGAGCATTGAGCCCCACCCCTTGGTGGGTGGGGTCTCAAAGATAAAAGACATTTCAAAGGACAGAGTTGGAGCAGCTTTGATGTTGGAGTTTTGGTGTTGGAGAGAAGGCCCTGGGAGAAGAGAAGCCAGCCATTTGCCTGACAGTTCACAGCTGGCCTTGTGGAGAGCGGCAAAGCCTAGAGTGCCTCATACTCTACAGCTGACCTTGTGGAGGAAACAGAGGAGCTAAGCCCAGAGAGTAATGGAGCCACAGGAAGAGAGGAACCCAAGAAACCTGAACCCTAGTAAATGTCGGCAGCTGTCATGCTCCAACACATGGCAACAGATTTGGCGAAGGAAGAAACTTATAACTTATGGCTTGGTAACTGTAAGCTTCTACCCCAAATAAATACCCCTTATAAAGACCAACAGATTTCTGGTATTTTGCATCAGCACCCCTTTGGCTGACTAATACATGAGCCTTTGATGAGATGACTTCACCGGTCAATTCTTCCAATCATTCCAGAAAGAGCTAACACCAATCTTGCTTAAACTCTTCCATAACATTCAAGTGGTGGGAACATTGCCTAAAAAATTCTATGATGGCAACATCACCCTAATAACAAAGCCACATGAAGATGCCACAAGAAAAGAAAAGTACATACCAATCTCTCTAATGAACAGGGATGAAAAACCTTAAAATAATACTTGCTAATCATATTCAAAAGCACATCATTTGAATTA
>JAQZBX010112891.1:0-10155 GCA_029593785.1 Cabassous unicinctus | reverse complement strand
TTTTTTTTTTAACTCTTGCAAGATATAGATATTGAAGTAGTTAAGCCATCTGCTCCAGACCTAGGGAAGCCAGCAGAAGGAAATTCAGTCTAAGGCAGGATGACAGGGTTGAGGCAAAGAGATCACATAGCCAACATAAATTTCATACAAATAATCTGGGTCAGAACCAAGAACTGCTTATTAATCAATGCAAAAAAGAAGAAACAGGGTCAAAAATGGGAGATGCACATTATCTAAAATAGAGTTCCAGATTCAAATGTCACACCATGTGTCAGGGACAAAGTCAAGGCATTTTAGATATAAGTAGGATAAGTCACCTGTCTTAAATCAAAGAAAGAAACAAACAAAAAAACTACCTCAGCCAACCCCATCATGATCTTCATCATAACAATAACATATTAAGTCCTGAGCACATTACAACTGTTTTTACATGTAATCATCAACCCAGTCCAATGATGTAGGTGAGGAAATAGAGGCATACATCACCATGCTGAAACTCAAACCCAGTTTTATCTGACACAGCCACTATGTTAAATTGCTCTATGCCATTTATCCTTTTATCATATACAATGAGAGCATTTATCAGTAAGTGGCTTGGTCTCTCTCTTTCATAATGACCAAAACTTTTGTGTGCTGCCTCAGCATCCTTCTCACTTGGGCTAAGCCACTTGCCCTAATGAACTTTGACCTAGTTAATGGACAACTTTCCAGCCCCAGGGCATAAACTCCCTCAGAGCTCAAACACACATCTGCAGCCACCACACACACCACATACCTCACCCAGACCTCAAAGCTCTCTCCAAATGCTAAGCTAACCATTCTCACTGCCCTGGGAACCCTAGTTGCTATCCATTTTTTGCAAGCCTTTGCTTTAACCAATTCTTGACTCCTGCAGGAAATCTATTAACCCCCACCCCTGGAACATAACAAAGGCACAAGCCCACTCTGTTTATGTGCCCCCCACCCGCTGGTTGTGGC
Organism: Cabassous unicinctus; assembly: GCA_029593785.1. NCBI lineage: Eukaryota > Metazoa > Chordata > Mammalia > Cingulata > Chlamyphoridae > Cabassous > Cabassous unicinctus. The sequence continues at coordinate 9,177 of JAQZBX010112891.1, read as the reverse complement.
CCCCCTCCCCCAGCCAATCAAACTTCCCATGACTCCTCATGACACCCCATTCTCTCTGGTATCTGTGAGCAATAAACTATCTTCTCTCATGCATTATTGTTTCAGTTTCCCATTGTATCACACTTCACCTCAACCCAGAATCCAAATTAAAATCCAATTTAACCAATTTGAACCACTTCCAAAATAGAGCCAAATCTAACCCAGGGCCAACATGGCAAATAAGAAAGAGGGCTAGAGTGTGATCTAAATATGCTTACCAAAGAACTGAATATACACATGGGGGTGGGGGGGGGGGGCAGGTAAAATCTCTCTTCCCATTCTTCTTATGTGATCTTGTGCAGATCAAGCACAAAACATACCTCAAAGACACAATTAAAGCACCATGCTACAGGGTGGAGTTTCTAAGGAAAGAAATACAAATGCTGAAAATAAAAAAGGACTTGGACATATTTTTACTAAAACTGCTCCATGGTTTTCTCCTCAATTCCGTCCCTACTCCAAAATTTTTATTAAAGAGTGAGTGAAGAAAGTTCCAGAGAAAGGAGGAATCAGTGTGGGTAGAATTAAACCTGCCTCTACTTAAGTCAGAGAGTCATTGAAGTTCACAGATGGTCTAGTCCAATCCACCAGAATAAAAGTCCAGAAAGATACTTTGGGGCCAAAGCCACAGTTAGCAGCAGTGTTTCTTTGCCTTGCTATTTTGGAAACAGGACTGTTTTGGTTTCCTTGGCTGCTTAAAGTAAATACCATGAAATGGTTCAGCATGAACAATGGGAATTTATTAGCTTACAGTTTTGAGGCCGAGAATATGTCCAAATCATGACATCGTCAAGGCTATGACTTCTTCCCAAAGACCAGATGCTAGGAACCTTGGCTCCTCTACTACATGGCAAGATACATGGCAGTAGCTGCTGGTCTCTTCCTTCTCTTCTGGGTTTCCCTGGCTTTCACAGCTTCTTGCTTCCATTGCTTTTTTTTTCTCTCTCTGTATTCATTCCATTTATAGAGAACTCCAGTAATTAAGTAATGGATTAAGGCCCATTCTGAATGAGGTGGTCACACTTTAACTGAAGCAGTCTCATTAAAAGAGTACAATGGGTTTACCCCCACAGAAATGGATTTAAGAACATGTTTTTCTGAGATACATATAGCTTCAAATCACCACAATGATTAATAACCTATTCCTTAACATATTGATCTTCATAATAAAACATAAATGAACTAGTACTGATTTGATCTGTGTTATCACTCATTGAGCCAAACCTATGTGCCAGGTACTCTGCAAGAAATTGGGCAATGTAGGCACATATCTTGGAGGCTTATTGTGAGGATTAAATGAATTAATGCATGTAAATAGTTTAGAGTAAGGCAAAGAAAAATCATTATTTGTTATGTGATAATTATTGTCATATTAAATCCTACAACAACACTTTGAGGTGGTATTTTATTTTTTCAGGTGAGAACACTGAGGCCAAGGTAGCTTATGTAACATTTCCAAGGTCACACACTAATCAGGAGACTATGGAGCTGGGATTCAGCACTGTCATATGTGGCTTTACCTGTAAAGCTTATGCTCTTTCCACTAAGCCATGCTGCGTGCCTCTGTGCAGTGAAAGAAATTGTACACTAGGTCAAAACATTAGGCACATGGGTCCTTATTGAAAAGAACAGGCTCACCATAATTTTGCCACTCTCTACAATGCCAGCTGCTACAAACACTATGAAATTTATGAAAGTTTGGAAGTGTTCCCACCATAATAACATGGTATTTTTCAAAAATAATTTAAATGCTTTATAACAAACTTTATATATAGCAAATAAAAAGCTAATGGTAAGTGATAATATGTGGGTAGATAATGAATCATTTGGAAATATGTAGATTTCATATAGAAAAATATTACTACGCATGAAAAGATTAGGCATTTCTTAACCCTTTGCTGTGGTTTGGAACCACAGCAGGAGGTACTGGCAGATTAATAATGTGGTAAGTTCAATTCTCTACACTGCGGGAGTGAGAGCTCTCTCTCTTATAACATCAGTTTGGATGACTTTATATATAGAGTGGGGAAGAAAATTATCCTTCCCTCCCACATGTCAATGGAAATGTTTCCCATGGAGTGACTCAGCCTGAATCCCTAAACAGGAGCAAGGTCCCAGCATGCTGTGGGCAGTCACAGTAGGCTCCACATTAGGTGCCTTCACATTTGTGGGGACCACACAGAACTAAGGCTGCCAGGAGCACCAGAAGTTTCTACCCGGTGGGAAAAATCCAGTCTTACGGCAGAAAAAAAAAAAAAAGGCACTGAATTTTCATGCTCAGGAATACAGCGCTTTTCTACTTGATCATCGACGATATGTTCAAACAGTCAATGTAACGCACTCATTCCCTCTTTATTAAATAATTGTAAGCAGTTTTATCACGTACTACTTGTCAGGCACTCTTCTAATTATGTCACATATATTAACTCACCATATATGTTAATTCATTCAATATAATACTCAATATTTACAGCAGTTGGTGAATTTATTAATTTCTCAATTTTACAGGTACAAAAATGAGACACAGAGATGTTAACTTGCCCAGAATCAGATATCTAAATAACGGCAGCATCAAGATTTGAACACAAGCTGTTTGATATGTTAGCTGCCTACCCAAAAATGCTATGCTTACATCACTCTATTTACCCCAATTAATAAAGGAAAAAAAAAAAAAAAAAAGCCTAGAAAGCATGAGAACATTCCTTGTTGCAGAGTATATTGTGGCCATTGTGGAAAGAACCCCAAATAAGATATTCAGTAAGATCATCAGAGGAGATGATCCTTTTATACACTTTTAGGCACAGTAGCACCATTCACAAATACTCTCTTAGCTTGTCTTCAGACAATTTTCTCTAGGTATTCAACCTTGAATGATTTGTTTTTTGCTGGGGTAGGGATTCCAGGATCTCTTTCATCTTGCCCAAAGTTCCCACAGCCCCACTCCACTCCAGGCCCCCAAAAAGAATAAAAAACTTATTTCCTATATACCATATATAATCTTAGCATGTTACAAATTTAACCTTAAATCAACGATTTGCATTTTTTTTAAAAGTATTACACATTTGATGCATATAAACAACTTCTTATTGAAAGATACAAAATAACTAAACTAAAGAAAGAGAATCCAACATACCAGTTTTCTAGTAGAGTACAGAGGAATTGTAACATGACAGAAAATGATTCTAAATGCCCCTGATAAACTTGATAAACTTAATCTCATGTACTGAATAGCAGGGGAAATGTACTACTTTTATAACCTTGAGGATGACAAGTATGTTTCCAGTTATATTTTGACAATGGCAATTTATTATACAAAGATGCATTCTAATCATAATACAATTTGCTTCTTTATTATACAGGAAACTTCTTGGAAGAAAAGTCTAATATTTATGCATGTGGTCTTGGTTTTTATTTTTAAAAAGGAGCAAGAATAATGATCATGGAATAGACACTATTTTTTCATTCACAATTAATCTGTTGGTTTGTCCTCTCATAAAATCCATTGAAAAATGTTCTTACACTCACAGTGTCACTCTGAACTACCAATTAATTGAACTCTCATTAATCTGTTCCAACATGTTAAAATTTTTACATTTATGATAATTTTTATTACCACTTATTTTAGGCATTCCCATAAATTGATTACTAGGTCAAGCATACTTATGTAATTAAGTATTTTTCCATATTCCTTAGCCAATAAAATAAAAATAATAGCTTGCAATATATATAATGTTTTAGTAGAAATATCTTTCTGTTTACAAATACAAATAGAATTTGAATATCTGAGCTACAGTCATTACAAATGATATTTTAGCTATCGTGGCAATAATTTACCTATTTTATGTTACTGTCTCCATAGGCACTTCTCCTATAAAGTACTCAAACAATGAAAAATACATTTTAATAATCAAGCCAAGTTCAGCATAACCTAAAGCAAATTCAGTGTTTTCTCTACTTATATAGCCAACTTTCTTGACTTCTTTACATTTATTATTGCTATCATACTGTTTTATATTTTGACAATGACAATTTATTATATAAAGATGCATTCTAATCACAATATACTTTGGAGCTAAATTGGAGATATCTCTCTCTCTCTCTCTCTCTCTGTTTTATGTCTCATCAGTTCTCATATTTTATTCTTTACCAAGCTCTCTTATGTTAGTTCTAATGCTAAAATATCTGAATCTCCACTTTTCTAGTCATCTTTCATCACCCATGTCATGTAGTCTATTCCAACAGCCTGCTAACTGGCCTGTCTCTAGTCTCTTTCCATTACCATATACCAAATTAAATTGTTGAAGCATAGCATTGTTAACATATCTCCACTACTTCAAACCTACAATGACCCCTCAATGCCTAACTCAAACATCTAAGCTCAGCATTCCATATTTTGATTCCACCTCATTTTTACAGGCTAAAATCCACTTAATCCCTTAATTTCCATTGTGGCTAAATGTGGCTGGTCTCCCTTTCTCAAATACACAATGAATTTTCCTTTCTATTATTTTCATCCCTATTTAATTAAACCTATTTTTCAGAATTAATTTCAAATGCAACTTCTTCCATAAAGACTTCCCCTTCCTTCCCCATCTCCATCTTAATTATAAAACCCTACAGAAGCCTAACCTTTGCTCTTGGTTGTTAGAAAATTCTGCTAGATGTAGAGTCATTTATACATTAGTTTCTAGCCACCATTAAACTGTAAATTCCTTAAAGGAGGATCCATATCTGTTCATATTTGCATCTCCTGCAGCACCAAGCAAAATTATCTCCCTAAAGAAGATACTCAGAAATATTTACTTATGATTGGATACTTACATCATACCATGAAGATCATATGGGAATTGGAAACCATAATTAGAACATTTTTTAGTCAGTGTAGAAATGATTGAGCACAAGAATACAGATAAGAAACAAAAATTCCTCCACTCTAGGCTAAATTTTCTATATATGGTAAATGGATTAATTGCGCTTTTCATGACCCTCAGTTTTGAGTATGAGGACCATGACTTGATGCAAAAAATTTCTGACCTCCAACATGATAGTAGTTGTACTTTTATTATCATCAACTAAGAAAATGCATATATGCATATGGATTTGCAATTCCCTTGTATACCCAGCAGGCCCTGTGCATCCCCATCCAGAGTAACTCATCCCTTGGATTGGGAAGGTTCTAGAACACCCACGAAACTGTCTCTTTCAGAGACTATACATCAAGTGTTTATTCATGTTCCTGACTCATAACGTGGACTATATAAATGCCAGTGTTATTAATCACTGTTATTATCTCAACTGTTTCTTATTATTCCCAATCCCCCTTCCTCTACCTTCATAATATCAATCAACTCATTCCTGATACTCATTTCCTATTTGCCACGCTTCCTCTCCACATAAGCATCACTGGCTTGTTCAAGTTTTGCCTCTTCATTCTTAGGTGCTCTTCATTCATTTTCTGTTTTCCACTTCTTGGATTTTATTCTCTCAGTCATTATGCTATTTCCTATACCCTCACATTCTTATTACATTCTCTATGTAATATTTTTCTCCACTTATTATCTTCCAAATCATTTGGTGCCTCCTATTTTATAGGTGCTTACCTTTCCAATACTTCAACCAAGCTGCTATTCACATTTATGATTTGTGAAGCAGAAATAGTCCTAAAAATCTTGAGTAAAAACAAATTCCTTGTATGCCAAATCTTATTGTACATATCTAAAGAAACTTAATATTTAAAAATAGCCTACTATTAAGTGAATTACCATGGTCTATCTTTTGTATAAACGCATGCACCAAATAAATTGGCTTAAGATTCCAAAACCTAATCTTCCTTTTACTATATCTAATTCCAGTTCCACACTGTTTCTATGATTTCCTATTCCAAGACTTTTTTTTAAATGTTAGCTTTCCTGACACACACATACCCCAAAAAATTTTTTAAAATTAAGAAAAAACCTTACATTTTCCCTTCCTCCTGATATCTATGAGTTTTACCTTATTGACACAAATATAACACTGTTTTTCCCCCCTTCTTTTACTTCCTCATTTATGCCTTTCTGCTCATTCTTGTCCTTCTCTTTCTGTTACAATATCATCATTATTCCATTCCACTTTTTTCCTTTGATGTATTTCTATCATAGCTAGGGTGCTTCCAAGTTTAGTTTTGCTTCTAACATCCTAGTTCCTTTCTTTCTTAAATTTGATGTTAAATTTAATTTTACCTTTCTCTTTCTCATTACAGAAAGGTAGTCTCAGTTTGAGCTGACTTATCAACACCAAAGACACTTCTGTATCTACTCACATGATGAACACAATCTGTGATCTCTTCTTGGAAATAAATGACACCTTATTTATTAGCACAAACGCCAAATAAAATCATATTATCGATACAAATACTTACACTCAGCATATTTCTGAAGTTGTGAAAATTCTGAGGGGCTAAGATGGGCCCACTTTTCCTGGTTGGTCATGGTGGTGGTGAGGAACTCTCTCACATTCCAGGTGAGGGATTCTGTACTTAGGCGTTTGGTAGAATTCTATACTTCAAAGATTCCAAAGGGCATGTTTCATGATAAAATACCTCAAGCTTTCAAAATATGCAATCTGTCAACATGAAACTGCTGTGGATGCGAGTTTGTAGCTTCAATAACACATTAAAACACTGCAGAAAGAAAAACATAAAGATCAAAAGATTAGCATTATTACTTAAGAAAAAAATCAATAAATTACAAAAAGTTAAGAACTTTAAATCTCTAAATAGTGTATTTCAAAGTTATTCTACTTTTTGTTATACCCAATCTTTAATTGCTCATTCACTGTTTTAATGTCCATATTTATATAGATTTCCTAATACCAAATCAGAGAATTAGATAGGATTAGGAGTACAAAATGTGAAGAAAATTTTATAAAGTCTAATTTCATATAAGTAGATTTTTTGCTCAGTTTTATAAACACCACCTTCCAAAACCAGACAATGGTGCCATTTTTGTCAGTCTGACCCAATCAGTTTTTCAATATGTGAAAATTATATATAAAATCTAAAACCAACTTTCTAGAGGAGACTAATAGGTTTGACAACTCCATGTCCATATAATCTGCTAGTTTACTAGGATTCCAGCAATTGATTGGAATGGTCCTCAGTGACAGCACAGATATTTGTAATCTTGCAATCCATTTGGGGGGTTTTATAAATTATTTTTTTTCTAGCAATCAAATGAAAGGAATAATTTTAATTTACAAATTTTAAAAATTCCAATAAAGTTTACGAAATTAAAGCAATTACAAATGTTTAACAGATACTTGGATAAACAGATTTGCATAATGGTAGCGGCTGACACTTTTGTGAATTATGCTTAAAAATAATTCTTTTGGTTATCATGGACCTACATTCACTGGCTTCATCTATAAAGGCAAACATAATGGAAAACTAGCTGGTTTCAACTTTTTATCAGAGACTAATAAACTGCTCCGTACTCAGCCAGACTGACACTGTAGTCTTTATAGAAAATAAAGTTTTTGAAAAAATATATCATTGGTAGGATTATTTGTACAAATACCATTACCTACAGTTATAGTACTCATGTGGACAAGAATCATTTGGCTCAAGTGCATCACCTCTCTTCAGCATCTCTTTATTGTTCTCCAATTTCAACTCCAGGGTCTCACTGTCAAATCCTGTCTTCCTTGCCTTATAACACTTTTTTTGTTGTTGTTCATCTCATCTGTTCAGAGTTCCTTCACTCAGCTTTACAAGCTGAAAGTTTGCTATTTAATTTGAGAAATGAAGACATTGCATTGTTTTTAGCAATCATATTGCTGGGTCTCTTTTCTCTCTTATGTGATGCATTTACACTGCTACTATGACTTTGGGAAACACTGCAGAATAAAAAGAATGGAAACATTTGGTGGATGTTTCTGTGTTTCCCACCTACTTTTTTAATGCTGATTTTATCCTTTGCACAAATTTATCCTAAGACTTTGCTTCTCTCGCTTTATATGACGTATTGGTGGGACTATGAAACAAGGTGACCTTTCTTTCTCAGTGAAACTGATGATTCAGTCACATTTTGCATGTTAGAATCTCTCTCTCATTGTTCAGGGGACTTAAATGTTGAATGGAGTGATTCAAGGACAAGGTGAAACCTAGTTGCACCTATTTTATTATAACAATAATTGGATTAATTAGTTCAAAACTCTGTGCACTTCTGGGATTTTTCTGATACCTGTCCCTTTCTGAGCTTTGCTCTCGACTTAGCTTGTCAATTATCGAATTTAGTAATATTCTCTTAATAAAGGATTAAGTTAACCAAAATCAGTTTCTGTTGCCTACAACCACAAAATCTTAACTGATGATAATGGTAGTTCATTTATTCATTCAAATAATATTTATTGAACTCCCTTATTTGTCATATAACATTCTAGGCACTGGGGATACAGCAAAGATCAAAACAGACAATGATAATTTCAACAATGCATTGACTTTATTGAGTGCTTATAATAAGCATGGAACTGTCCTAACAACATTTGTGTATTAGATCATTCCACCTTCATAATAACTCTACATGATAGGTACTCATAGTCTGCCCTTTCAACAGATGAGAAAACTGATATTGAGTGATTGAAATCTAGTAGGTGTAGCAGAGACTGCCCATTATCCATTCTCCCTTGCTTCCTTAGAACAGTATCCTGATTAAATGAACTGTCTATCTAAATGACTACTTTTCCAAGGCACCTTTGAAAACAGAAGTGGTCAATGAGAAGTAGACTTTGGGTAAGACATATAGGAAAGTTCCCTTAGGGGAGACATATGGCAAGCAATTTCTTTTTTTTTTTTTTTTAAAGATTTATTTATTTTATTTATTTATCCCCCCCTTGCTGCTTGTGCTGCTGTGTCCATTCGCTGCGTGTCTTCTCTGTGTCTGCTTATTTCCCCCTTGCTGTGAGGTCTTGCCGCATCAGCCCACGGCACCGCGCAAGCCGGCCTGCCCTCACAAGGAGGCGCCGGGAAGTGAACCCGGGGCCTCTCATATGGTAAACGGGTGCTCTATCCATTGCTCCACACCCGCTTCCTGCCGTGAGGTTGCTGCATCAGCCCACCGCACCGCTCAGGCCGGCGTGCCCTCACAAGGAGGCCTCGGG
>JAQZBX010112890.1:0-10156 GCA_029593785.1 Cabassous unicinctus | reverse complement strand
AAATGTCCAGTGGCCACCGGCTCCACCTCACTGTTACAATTTCTTCCATTGCCTGAATCACAATATGTCTACAACAGAACACCACCAAGTCCACTCTAGTCCACAGCTCCTCCCCCCATCCTGAGGGGACTTGGAAGGTGATGTCCACTCCACCTCCAAGTGAGAGAGGGCTTATATTCCATGGATATAGTGGATAGAATTATCCTGCCTTCAGCTGCAGGTCCTCTCCATTCCCTGGGATGTCTGTTGCCCATCGTCGTCTCCTCGCCAGGTTACTTGGATGAGTCCTTTGAGCTGTAGGGTAGGATTTGCAGCTCCAGTGAGATTCCAGGCACAGCTGGCACATAGGTGGGCCAGAGGATACAGTCTCTGGAAGTATGGTGGTGACTTTTTAATGGATTTCAACTTAGGTTGACAAAGAGGCTTAGTCAGCCTACGGAGAAACAGTGATTGTAAACTGAGCCCTACTCCCTGGAGCACAGGAGCCCATGTGTCTAGTGTAATCAAGTTTCCTTCTACCCTTTCAAATTTTCAAGCATTAAATGTTTCACACTTTAATAGGAGTTTTGATTAGAAATTTCAGGGCCTGGGATTGTTCTGTGGTCTTGTTCCTGTGGAACAATGGCTCTGGTGTATGAAAGCCATACAAGGTCTTTATACATTTGTTGGAGCAGCCTATTCTGATGGGTCTTCTAATGTATGGGGCTTCTGATGGTTTGCCCAAGGCTAAGCAGGTGAAATGAATCCCCCAACTGCTGTCCCCTCCTCTAGTCCATTTTCAAACACATTGAGAAGGATAAATTAATGTTTCTAGAAGGGAAAAGTAATAAACAGAATTCAAGGATGTTTGCATTAAAAGAACCCTGGAGCAAAGGGGTGGGTCCAGGGCTGAACTGAATTGCAAGTTCAATGGGCCTCTCAGCAGGATTTGCCCCAACCAGGCACATTTCTTTATCAGATGTGTGGATGGTCACATTGTCAGAAATCTGTCTGTCCATCTTCCTGCCAGAAAAGTAAAGCCAAACCCAAGAGCCTTGCACCAAGGCCACTGCAGAGAAAGGCTGGGAGGAAAGTGGGGAAACAGGGACACCCCAAGGGCCTGGAGCTGGGGAGAAGCAGCTCCAGTTCTCCTCTTCCCATCAGATCTGCCTCCCAGGAAGTAGAAGGATTCAGTAGGGTGGGTATGGTGGCTCTGGGCAGTGCCCTTGAAGGGGCATGTGGGCTTTGTTACAGCTTGTCACCACCACAGTGGCTGTATCAGTGGGGCCTCTGCAAGAAACAGAACCAACAAGAGATTATATATTTATATATATATATATATATATGTTTTTACATTACACTTTTTAAAAAATTATGAGTAATTGGGTCATGCAACTGTGGGGGCTGGCAAGTCTGAACTCTGAAAGGCAGTCTGCAAGCAGCTGGAGACACCAATAAAGATGATTCTGAACTCTGGAAAGTCTGTGTTACCCAGGGGAAGCTGGCTGCTGGAGCTTGAGACACAAATTCATCTTTTTTATTTCTGAAGCCTCAGTTATGCCTTGTAAGATCTCCACCTAATTGGATGAAGAGACTCCCTGCATTGCTGTGGGCAGTCTCTGTTGATGGTACATGCAATTAGCCATGGATGTAGTCAACTGTTGCAGATGCAAATCCAGCTTTGAAATGCCCTCACAGTAACAATCATGCCAGTACTTCCTTGACCAAACAGCTGGACACCATGGTCCAGCCAAGTTGACATATGGAAATGCCACCATGACGGCCACAGAGCCTTGATGGAAAAGGGCCACAGGGTGCCTGCTGTGTGGCCTGAGCAGGGTCCCATGGGATTCTGGAGAGAATCCATTTGGCAATTTAGCCAGTCATGTTGCCTCTACTCATAGAATTTTGAAGAATTTGACCCATCAACCACATTGTGACCTAAGATATGTCCCAGGAGTATTGGTGCAGCAAGTCGTTCTAAGGAAAGGCTTAAACATTTTTTTTTAATTAAAAGAAGAGCTATATAAGGGGGATTTGTGAATCTTTAGAAATAAGAACCAGTTGTTAATATTAAGAACCAAATCAGAGATAGTCAGTATCTGGCAAAAGAGTAGATGATAGAGTCTAAACAGCTGCTATAGCATAAAACAACCAATAGTTCCATAAACCAATTTCCAAGCTCACAAGAAAGTAATGGGACCTTGGGGCTAAGCACGGAGGGAAAGTGGGATATCCACATAAGTGGCTACACTGATGTGCTGGCTGCTGTGGATTGCTGCTGGTCTCCTTCCCATTACCTGAGCTGTGCAGGGGCAGGGGATACCACCTGGGGCCTGGGTGGACAATGCCACCTAAATCAGAACCTCAAGAGACCACACCCACAGGGAAAGGAAGATGTGGCAAGTCTACCTGGGCGGAGGGAGGCCCAGGTGGTTGGCCAGCCTCAGCCGGAGCTCTATGTGGAAAGAACTATGTCCCTGAGGAATTCCCAGCCATTGGCTTCTCTGAACACAGGTCCACAGACTTAATCTATGTCTCCTCTATGGATCTGGGCACCCCAATGCCAAGAAAGTAAAATAGGTGATTCTGGCTGGAAACTCCCTGGGATCCTGGCAAAAGATCACAATACCTCATGGAAGGACATATCTTCCTCAGACGACACAAGATTCCTTCAGAAGGAGTGTCCCTGGGCAGGGACTCATGATCTAGCTTTGCAGAATGCACAGGGAAACAGTGCAACAGTTGTGAGAACCAGCAGACACAATGGCAGCAGGAGAGCTAACTCCAGAGAGCTGAATTAGGGAGTGTGACAGTAAATAAGGATGGTTCAAGTAATCAAAAGCTTAAGAGGACAGATGCTCACTTGTGCCAAAATCTAATACAAACTCTCTATATTGTTAAAATGACAAACACCCATACACAGAACAGAGATTTCATGAAACTTATCAAAGGATACTAAAGAGCAATAAAAAAGCATAACCTAAAATATGTCATCAGACCTAAGAGCAAACATTCTTGTCATATCAATGAATGAAAATGGGTTAAATCAATAGATTAAAGAAAAAGATTATCCAGTTGTAAGCAAAAGCCAATGTACATTGTGTACCAGAGATGTGGCTCAGATGGTTATAGAGAAAAGGATTTGCAAAAGCTCAGCAAGCAAACTGAGACAAACAGGAAAGGTTGTAATAAAAAGATAGACCTGGACAAATTCAGGTAGAAGGACAGTCACCCAGAAAAAAAAGACATATGTCTTTTTTTCAAACCACAAGAAAATCTGCCATGAATATCTGCACCCCACACAGTTGCACCATAATTTCTCGTGCGAAATCTCTAGGAAGTACAAGAGGAACAAAGCCAACCATATTCATGTCACAAAATGCTAACCTGCAATTCCCAGTGACAAAATGGACAGACAACAAGAAGGGCTTAGAGCAAATGGCTGAATTGATAAGGTATAGTGAGCCGAGCCTGTGCCGTACACGTACCTGCAGGCAGGAGGCAGCCTGCACGTTTACTCTCCCAGTGCACATTTACCTCCAGCACAGTGTATGCTTTTTAATTTAAAAAGTCAAAAGGCATTGTTTATTCTGAGTGTGATAGTGTGGACATCGTGCAAAGAACCTCCATCTCTGCACACTTGCTGATCCTTTGAGTGTGACAGCATGAACATCGTGCACAGAGCCTCCATCTCTTCACACTTGCTGACACTCTGAGTGTGACAGTGTGGATGTCATGCATGAGCCTCCATCTGGGCACACTTGCCAACACTTGGTGTGACAGCACAGACATCATGCATAGATGGTCAACTGCTGGAACAAGAGGTGCCTACAGGACCCGGGCATGTGGTGACATCTCACATGGCTGGAGCGTGTGTGGCTCCTGCAGGAAATGGTTCCAGATAGACTCAGCGAGCACTGGGGTTGGGTCGCTGGGGTGGGGGGCTGCTCTGTGCCCCACCCCATACTCCACAGGCTGGAGGAACATCCTCTGGAGGATCAGACCTCAATGTGAAAAGATGCAAGCAAACAGACACTGGAGAAAACGTGCGTGAATTCTTATACGTGCAGGGAAAGAATTTCTAACATCCACATAATGCTGATAGAAGAAAAGATCAATAAATATTTCTCCATAAAAATAAATTTTGCATATCAAAGCAAAATATAAGCAAAATCAAGAGTCAATGACATTGAGAGAAAATATTCACAAATATTACCATGTATTTCCCAGATAAAGTTTCCACTCTCTGACATATGAAGAGTTCTTACAAATTGAGAACAATACAAAAAAAAAACCTGGCTGCTATATGGGCAGAAGGTGTGAACAGAGTTCACAGAAAAAAATAAGGAATATCTTTAATTATATGAAAATATGTGCAATTCTACTCATAATAAGAAAAATGCAAATTTAAAATACTCTGAGATTCCATTTTCACCTGTCACATTGGCAAATTTCAAAGGCCTGACAACACATTTGGTGGACAGAGCTGTGGGAAAAGAGTCCTCCCATACCTTGCTGACAAGTGCAAAATTTTTTACCCCACTGGAGGGGAATTTGTCAATATACAGCAAAATAATATATGCATTCTCTTTTTCACTGAAAAATCTCACTTTAAAAAATTACCTGGATATTTTGCTTCCACAAATGTGAAGGAAAAAATGCACAGCGTTACTAAATGTGGCATTAGCTCTAACAGCAAAATATTGTAAACAACCCAGATGTCCACTCACAAGGCGCTGGCTGAAAGAACTGACAATGGAGCCAATAGAGCCAACAGAAATCACGAGGAAGATTTCTCTAGACTGACTGCATGTTACTGAAGGAAAGAAGCAAAGGGTGAACAAATTCAATGACATGCTGCCTCTTGTGTAAGAAATAAGATGAGGGCAAAGAGAAATGAATGGAAATTGTTATGCACAGGGTGCCTGGGAGCCAGTTTGAAGAGGTAGGGATGGGAGGGAGACTTCTGTGAGTTCTTTTAAAATATAATTTTGAGTTTTGAATGTAAACATTTTACATGTTTGAAAAGTAAGTACTTTACATGCTCAAAAAGTAAAATAAAAAAGATAAAAAGAGCAAACTATAATACTGAATACAAACAGAAAGAAATAAACCTAACTGTATACAACTTGGAAACAAACACATATGGAAAATCATTCATGTAACATTCAAATATATCACCTAATGCCACATTGTCTAAAACATGAAGAACTGCAAAGGAATCTTGAACTGTACTTGGGAGGCTTGCTTTTGAGGGCAGCATCTGAATAACAGTTCTGGAATCATTTTGCTTTAACATAGAAGAGAGCAGATGAGTAAATATGTTGACATTGTTTGAAATGGGGATATTCACTGTGTGAGAGGAAATTCAATATGCAATATGGGCAGGTGAAGAAGGACCCTGCTGTGTTTAAATTTGGGGTTCACACACACACCCTAGCTTGTCCATGCAGAGGGTCATCTCAATGGGGTCTCCATCCCATCAGCAGTAAGTGCTTCAAGCACCTGGGTCTTTGCTTTACCACCACTCCATGGAACCTGGATTCCCTAGAGAAATGCCGGGCTCCATGGCTCCATGGTTCCATGTCTGGGGTGGGAAGAGCACAAGGTGAGCCTGCAACACCTTGTGCTAAAAAAGAAAATGTGTCTCAAAGATAGACTGGGGGAGGAGTTAGAAGAATACTGGATACAGCTCAAAGGGGCTCCCACTAGCCCACATTGGAACTGTTTGAACATCAAGAAGAAAAATGCTGGTGATGGATTATAAAACAAGGAAGAAAAGAGGAATCAAGGAGCCCATTGTGACTGTAGATGTATATGTACACGTGACCATATATGTATACATACATGTACATGTATATGCATGTGACTGTATATGTGACTATATACTATATATGAATATGACTGTGTATGTATATATGTATATGTTTATGTATAAATATATGACTGCATATGTATATGTGTGTGAGATTGTACATGTCATTCTATATGTATATGTAACTACATGTGTATATATACATGTATATGTGACTGTGTATGCATATGTGACTGTATGTATATGTGACTGTGTATGTATATGTGACTGTGTATGTGACTGTGTGTATGTATATGTGACTGTGTATGTATATGTGACTGTGTATGTGACTGTGTATGTATATATGACTGTGTATGTGTATGTGACTGTCTATGAGACTATATGCATATGTGTATGTATATGTAGAGGTTTAATGTTAATGGTTGAATCTAAGTGAAAGATACATGAGTATTCATTATATATTTCTTTCAACTTTTGTTTAGTTTTGACAGTTTTCAACTGAAAAGTGAAAGTACATAAAACATGGAATTGCGTGTGAAACAGCTGGGAGAATACATTCATTTAGTTTCCAGAGCTGCTGACATTGTAGCAGTAATGAAGAGCTCGTGGGCCCAGGAAAGCCTTCATGATTGTGGTCCCAGCTTTTCGCAGCAAAAGGACACAGAGTGGAGTGAGCAAAGGGGCAGACATGGGGCCAAGCCCAGGGGAATGGGGCACAGACTCCCCATCGCTGTCTCCCCATGTCTCCTCAGCACACAGGGCTTTATGGGGTTTGCCCACAGGCTCAGAGGTGGCCTCCAGGAGCCGGTCAGGGGCCAGCCCTCCTGGAGACAGGCCTTTCCTGGGGATGCACAGGACGCCAGCCACCTGGGCCCTTGGAGCTAACCCTTTCCAGCACAACAGGTTTCAGTAAAGCACTTGGGATTTCAGCATTTCACTTGGTCACAGATTTCTTCATATACTCCTACCCACTTTGTTTCTTGCCAGGAAGATTCTATAGGAAAATAACTGTGAGGGAAGAAAGGCCATTGTACAAAATACTTGTCACTGATCCATTTATGGCAAAAGGCACAGGAGAGGACAGGGTCCAGTGAGGAGGGTGTCATGGCAGAGCAGTCAGGACATGCTGAGTCATGGGTCGCTACTGCAGTGACTCTCTCAGTGCATCAAGGGATCAAATTAGGATGCAAACACCTTGTTCACACATGATCTAGATTTGATATGCATGATAGCACAAATAGGGGGATAATTCAGAGCCTTCAGATCACTCAGAGCTTCATACTTATAGGGCTCTTTTTCAGCAAAGATGCTTGAGTTTACAGTTAAAATATAAATGCATGTCTGTGCTGCATGAGGCTGCTGGGTCTGCAGGCTTCTCAGGCGAGGGGTCCGGATGCATTGACCTAATCTGTTTGCAGACCCCATCTTCTGCTGATGGGTGGGGTGAAATTCTTCTCAAGGGTGACTGAGATGTCTCCAGCACTATTTCATTTTGGATTACACTACAGAGGCACAGGCAGGGTCATTCATTTATCCTAGAGGCAGCTCCTTAGAAGCTCTAAGAAAATCCTTATGCAGTCAGTGCATGAGTGGGTCTTTGTGAATGAAGCAGTGTGGTCTGAAAGTTTGTGCAATGGTTTCTAACTCCTCTGTACCCTTGGCACATCCACTGAACCAATCTGTCCAAACCATGGTTTGTGAGATTGAGATGAAAAAGTTTACTGTTACTTTTGATCCTTCTTGGTTTATGGATAATAAAGAGAAAAAAGATTTTTATGAATAAATATTACTCTCCTGTTTACATACCCCAATTCTCGGGCAACATATATGTGTGAGCTGAATAATGGCCAAAGTGGGGATATCACAAGTGTAAATATTTGATTAAAATCATGATTGCACAAAGATTGGTGAATAAAATAATTATACATTGGAAATTAATTATATTACAAAAGAGGCCCCAATGGGAATTGAAAAGAATGTTGATAATCATGCATTTTTCAAATAAGTTTTACTGATTGCACTCTAAATAATAAAACCAGAGGTAACTTCTTTAGACTTTTTTAAAAATTGCATTTTTGCCCCTATGGATTCTCATAAAACTATGAAGATAAATGATGATCTCCTTACCGAGAGAATTCAGATTGTTTTATTCTAAAATTTATTTTAACATGTACTCCAGAAATCTTGCAACATGAAAGAATATAAACACGTGATTAAATCAAAGCAGAGAGAGACAGCTAGGAAATGCAAGATGGGCAGGTGGGCAGACATCTCCCCAGGGCCACAATGGTGTTTCTGGAATCCAGCCAGGCCACAGCATGTGCCAGGAAGGCCAGACAACATGGTGTACAGCAGAAGGAGAGCAAATACAGTCATGCCTGCTTCAATCCAAAAGTAAGAGCTAGAGCAGTGGAAATTTCCTCTCCTTGGAGTCTGAATCTCATTTTTAGACTCAAATGAAAAATGGCTAAATGCACAAAATGGTAAAAATTTCAGGGGTGTCAATGATATCCCAATGTCACTCCCTGGACTGTCCAGGGGGCTCCCCTAGGGAGCTGTAAGGGGGTGCATAGTGCAGGGAGGTGGGCTTCACCCCACCTTGGTCATGTGGCCACAAGCCAAGGGGCCAAGAACCCGGCCACCACCACAAGCCAAGTGGCCAAAGACCTGGCCAGTGCCAAAAGGGGCCAAGGACCCTGCCACTACCACAAGCCAAAGGGCCTAGGACCCAGGCACCACCACAAGCCAAGAGTCCAAGGACCCTGTCAGCACCAGAAGCCGGGAATGCAAAGAGCATGCACTGCCTGAGAGCCTCCATGGGCTGAGCTTGACCTCTGGCCCCCAGAGCTGTGAGAGAACAGATATTCCACACTTGAGCTGCCCAGTCTGTGATGCCTGTTATGGTGGACCCAGGAGAGGGAGATGCCCCATCTCTACCTACCAATAAATGCCTTCCTAGCTCACATCTTGGAGCATGAGTTGGCCTGTGGTAGACACAGAATTGGCAGCAACCTCTCATGGGTTGCACAGCAGCAGGCAGTGGCCTTTTCTTCCCTACCCCTCCTGCCTCCTCCTTTTCTTCTACCCTCTTCCCTCCAACCTTTCTTCCCAGGCCCTGAACTTCAGCTTTCAGGCCCCTCATGGCAAAGGGACTCCCCTGGCAGCCTCTGGGCTCCAAGAATGGCAAGGGTAGTGGTGGAATAGACTCACTCTCCCCTACCCCAGTACCCCTGGCAACCTCCCCTCCTCCATGGCCTTCCCAAGTCCCAGCACATAGCCTTCCCTGGCTGTCATCTGTGACCACAACCC
Source organism: Cabassous unicinctus (assembly GCA_029593785.1). Classification (NCBI taxonomy): domain Eukaryota; kingdom Metazoa; phylum Chordata; class Mammalia; order Cingulata; family Chlamyphoridae; genus Cabassous; species Cabassous unicinctus. The sequence goes on along the minus strand of JAQZBX010112890.1, from coordinate 1,050 downwards.
TTCTGCCTCTTGGCACTCCTTTCCCTCTGGATCATTCCATCTGCCTTCAAGAGGCACCATGCCCCAGACAGAGATTCCCTGAAGCCATGTCCTCCCTATAGAGCCCATCCATGCAGAAACACAGATTGGTGTAGTTTGAGATCTTCAGCATATGGAGGATCCTGAGACACCTGGGAGTGGGTGAAACCAACTGGCAAGAAATTGTGCAGAGAGTGAAGCAGACTCGGGTGAGCACCCCAAGCTCAATGCCAGGTGCGAGTGAAGGAGGGGATGTAGCAGGAGAGAGGCTATCTCAACTCCCATGGAAGCCAGGTGAGAAGGAGGGCTCCAGGCTGTCTCACAAGATAGAAGGAGAGCCTCCCCGTGCTGACTGGCACCTGGAGAGCTTCAGGGAGGGCAGGTATCTGCTGGGCTCTATTGAGGCATGAATCTTGGGGGGGGGCATAGGAAGACCCCCCCACAGCGCTTGTGAGATCGCTGTAAGAGGTATCACAGGAGGGCACAAGGTGTCTGGGGCATGGTGCCTCAGGAAATCCCTGTGTGGGCTCTACACTGAGGTTAAGACATCAGGGATTCTCTGTGTGAGGGCTACACTGAGGATAGGACCTTGGGTCACCTCTGTGTGGGGTCTACACTGAGGAAATGACCTCAGGAAATCCCTATGAGGGGTCTAAACTGAGGGCATGACCTCAGGACATCACTATGTTGCATCTACACTGAGGCCATGACCTTGTGGCACCTCTGTGTAGGGTCTACACTGAGGGCATGACCTTGGGGTGCCTCTGTGAGGTCTACACTGAGGATATGACCTCAGGATGCCTCTGTGTGGGGTCTATACTGACAGCATGATCTTAGGACGTGTCTGTCTGGGGTCTTCACTGAGAACACAACTTCAGGACATGTCTGTGTGAGGTCCACACTGAGCACAAGACCTCAAGGCATCTGTGAACACATTGGGTAAGCCCTGGGTGTGTGTACATGGGTGTGGGACCTGCACAGACAACAAGGGGCAGGCTTGGTCAGGCAGATCCTTGGACATTGGCAGCTCTG
>JAQZBX010112889.1:0-10149 GCA_029593785.1 Cabassous unicinctus | reverse complement strand
GGCATTTGCCAGGGTTCAGGCTTCTGGGGTTCCTCTCTTCCCAGGGCTGCGTTTCTCTCCGGGCTTAGCTCCTGTTTCCTCCACAAGGTCAGCTGTAGGCAATCAGGCAAACAGTTTGCTTCTCTTCTCCTGGGGCCTTCTTTCCAACATCAAAGCTGCTTCTCAAAGACTGCTTCCCAAAACTGTTCTTGCCATGCCTTTTATATTTGATTCCCCACCCACCAAGGGGTGGGGCTCAACACCCTAATCATAACCTAATCATGCCCAGATTAACAGATCAGTTTACAAGCATGATCCAATTATATTTTTGGAATTCATAATTCCATCAAATTGGCCAAGGGTTACATCTCCTTTCCCTTCTCTTCTCCCACTGGGATTCCTATAATTCATATGTTTGTGGGTTTTGTGTTGTCATTTAAATCCCTAAGTCATTGCTGGATTTAGTTCTATCTTTGTATCTATGTGTTCTACAACCTGTTTGATTTCAGATGTGCTGTCTTCCACATTGCTAATTCTTTTCTCTGCCTGTGCAAATCTGCTGTTATGTGCTTCCAGTGTCTTTTAGATTTGTTGGATTTTGACATTCATCGTGAAAATATCTGTTATTTTTTTACGTGTGTTTACAATTTCTTCAGTATGTTCTCCCAGTGTCTTCTTAATATCCTTAATCTCTTCCTTGACTTCATTAAGTTGGTCCATGATATTTGTGTGGACAACTTTGATTAGTTATTCAATATTCTGCACTTCTTTCTAGTTTTTAGTTTGTTCATTGGACTGGGCCATGTCTTCCTATTTCTTAGTATGGTATGTAATTTTTTGTTGCTGTTTGGTCATTTTTTATCTTGATGGATTTATTCAGTTAATTAGCTTCTCTCTTTTCTCTAGGGTTTTATTTAGTTGCTGTTTTTTTTTTGTGTTAAGTTTTCTATTTGAAACTTTGTTCTTATTTTATTCCCTAGCTGTTGTCTATGTTCCAATTATTTGTTTTGGCTTCTTCATGTCTTTGACCCTCACTCTTCTGGTAGTTCTTAAGCAGTGTCCTGCTTTGCTGTGCCACAAGCATGTCCCCATGGCAACCTCTGGCTTTTTCTTTGATGTTTTAGTGAGAGTTAATCATTATCTGCCTGACCCATCTGTCATGTTCCCCAAATCCCCTCCTTATTAATGTATTCTTGTCAAATGGAGATGAATACTTACTAATAAAAAATGTTAAATCTTAATTTTCTACATGTACTACAGAAACATTTTTGAAAATTGTTTTTGGTTTGAGCAAAATGTATTTATTGAAAATATATTCTTCTGTGTTATTATAAACAGGATGAAAGATCATTGATATATCTTACCAACCACATCTTCATCACATGCTTCTGTTTTAATATAATTATATATTATTTACATTTTAGGGATATTTTAAATTTGTTCATAAATAAATGATTTACTGTTTTAATGTTGCAGAAATAAAGCAAGCAATGTTAATGTATATAGCATTTCTTTTCTAAGACTCTTTAGATTTAAAAGAGATTATTGGAAAGAAACATTTTTAGCATGGAAATTTAAGCAAATAGCCTTAAGCAGTTGTGTTTCAGACATTACAGTGAGTGCAATTTTGGGAGGGGAATCCTCAAAAAGTAATATGTTTGTGTTGTTTCTTTGCAGTATCATAATACAAGGACAATCTCTTAAAAGTCACGCTAGGGCCTGAAAATTGGAACTAGGCAATGCAGCCAATTTTGTAGCATTTTGCAAACCACCTCATCAACATAGAAATGTCTTTAAATAATTTTCCTAACATTTCCCTGAATACAGCTTTTTGCTCAACATTTTCCTTACAGTCTCTTTTATTGCTTGTTTCTAAGACTATAGATAACAAGGTTCAAGAAAGGAGGTACTGTAGAATAGAACACAGAGGTGATCATGTCCTCAATTGTGGGTGAGCTGGAGGTTGGCTTCATATACACAGCAACACCTGAACTAAGAAAGAGAGTCACATCGAGAATGTGAGGGACACAGGCGGAAAAAGCGTTTCCCTGTTCTATGTTTGGAAACTTTGGCACAGTAGAAAATATGTGAATATAAGACATGGTGATGAAGGCAAAGCAGTCACCATCAATAGCCACTACAAAGATACAATTTGTAATTTCATTATTTGAGGTGTCAGAACAGGAGAGTTTCACTTGCAAAAATCTTTTTTTCAAAGCATCTCATACCACTGAAAATTATATTTTCTTGATTATGTTTTAGATCTCCACCAGTTTATTATAATATACCTTAGTTCAGTCAATGAGTTCTTGAACTAAGATCAATTTAGATATAATATTTGGCATCATAGAAATCTGTATAAAAATATCTCCAAGAAATATCCTCAATAACTCCCACAACATCAATTTACTATCATTAAAACATTTCAAAATGAAGATCTCTGAAAATATTACAAAAATCCTTAAAACACATTCTTTTGGAAGATTATGCTTCTGCTGACCTTTTGTTTCCATATGTACTGTTTGAAATTTCTAAGATAATGGTATTTATATAGATATATATGTCAATATTTCACAATTTAAAATATTCCTAAGTTTTATTACCTTACCTGAAAAAGGTGGATTGATTGATTTGTTGATTTAGACCTTCATTAAATTCACCACAATCTTCAGAGTGCTAGAAAATAAGAATAATGACTGCTGGTATATTTTCTTGAAACTTATTATAAGTTGATATTGTTTGTAGACATGAGTATTTATTTAACAAAATTATGAAATAGAATAACAAAAAATGTGATGTCCCCTGCATTCTATAAAATATTATTTTTTCCAATAAACCCTGAGCATATGTCAGAAGTTGAATAAATAGTGAAAGAAATTTCTGCTACATTTTAAATTATCAGTTCACTATTACCATATTATAGAAATACAATAGGACTTCACAGTTTGATCACATATTAAAAGACTTTAATTACTTCATATTCACCAACTTTAAGTTTCCTGATTGAAATTCCATGTATTAGTGTAACCAAGTTAAAATTCATTGACATCAGGGGACAATATATTTTTGCCTCATTTCTACCATTTTCTTCCTTTGTAGTTCTGTGAAACTATTGTAAATCTTTGAAACATAATTTCCTTATCTATAGAACTTCTATCTTAAACACATAGTACTATGATTTATAAAAAGGCAAAGAAATGGAAGCAAAATTTAATGCTCTGCCTTGGATAATGGAACATTCTGTTGAAAGGATTATGAGTTTTAAAAAACGTTATTAACTGATTTAATTGAAACTGTAAAACTGAGACCATATACTTACCAATACACTGGCAGCAGCAGGAGGACAGAATGCAAAGTAAAGTTTTCCTGGGGTAAGCAGACTATTGAATGGGCGTTCATATCACTCCAAGTCTGAAAGCAAGTTACTCGTTGCCTTTTCTGAAAAGACATGAAGATTATATTTCCAATCTGAAGAGTCAGTAAAAATATTTTGGTCATTAATGTAGGTATTCATGTACTTTGTCATCCATCTATTCATTTAAATGCAGTATATTTATAATTCACTCAATATTTTGGGTGAATTATATGCAAAAACTGGACTGGAAGATGTGTGGATGAAATTCCTGTATGCTTTTTCTTAATATAGTATCAGGAATCTCTAGAATTACTCCTGCAGTATAAGACATTGTGTATATATTTTATATTTATGACAGGGATTGACTTACTCATTTTGAATATACAATATACCTGAATGAATAATATAGAGTTTTGCCAAGCAAAGATAATAAGCAGACAGGTGTAAGTATTAACTAAAAAGCAATAATATATGTGAATAATTATTACCGATTTTTAAGATAAAAGAGAGCCCACTAAAATTAAATTTGTTTACATAATTTAAATTAGAGCTCTTCAAACAGAACCCATGGGTAAAGAGCAGAGCTGATCCTATCCCTACCTAATTTGCTGGAATTGGCTCCATCAGGTGCTGTGTTGTCCATTCACTCTGCACTTCCATTAATAGCTATCAATTCTGCTAAATCTGCTGAAATGAGTTTTCAATATGATGAATATAAAAGACATTGGTGTTATTTTGTGAGTACCTTCTGTATCTATATTTTCTATTCTAATTTAATTTATAGTCTCTTTCTCTCAAAAAAGTGAACAGTGCAGGAAAAATGTGGTTGTGATTCATGGAAAGAGGTGAAAAAGAAGCAAAGATAGCAATAACACTAAACATAAACTAGATAATATATTTTTCTTATTCAAATAGGCAATTCTGGATTTCTGGGATAGTTCTTCCCTATTTTAGGTGCCGGCAAGTATGAGGGGAAACATATTATTGAGATGATTGAGATCATGGCCAGAAATATCCTGTTTTATAACAATGGCCTATGTGTCCACACTTTTTCAACTAAACCTGAACTTAATGACACTAGAGAAAACCCCTGGGAACATAGCCCTTGGTATCTGTAATAGCCATTGCCCAGGGAAAATTTCATGGGATAATTGGCTCCAGTTTGTGAGGTAAGAGTTTTCAAGTAGAAATTTTGCAGAAAACAATTTTGGTTTATCAAATTATTAATATATCTGAATGCAAATTTCCTGTGTATCCTAGAGAACAATGGGTGAAAAAGAAGCCTAAATCCTAGACTCTGCCAGATGCTTAGAAAGCAGGTTTTTAACTTGTCCTCCAGGTTTTCCTCTAAGGAATGGAATGATTTTCACTCTCACTAGTGAGGGGGAAACACAGGATTTGATTAATATATAAAACAGTCTATTTTAGTTTCTTTGGCTGCTCAAGCAAATACCATGCTTAATACCCTGGGTCAGCTTAAACAATGAGAATTTATTAGCTCTTGGTTTTGAGGCTTATAGAAAGAACAAATTAAGGCATCATCCAGGAGATGCTTTCTTCCTGAAGACTAGGGATGGCTACCTGATGGCCTTGGCCCTGGGCTCCTCAGTCACCTGGCAATGCCTGAGGTGGCCTCTCCTGGCTCTGTTCTGAGTGTGTTCCATTGAATTTAGTTTTTTCCCCATTTTTTTTATTGTGGGTAAAAACCAAATTTTTCACAATACATACCAATATTTGTAAAATGATATATAAATACATATGCATATATGTGCATTGCTTACATAAATGTTATTTAGATATATTATATATATATATATATTTTAAAGGTGTTTTCCATTGAATTTCAACATCTGGCATCCTGTGGTTTTCTCTACATGAATTTCCCTTTGTTAATTCAGGATTCCAGTAATATAATTAGACCCATCCTGACAGAGGTGAACAACGTTTAACTGAAATAACCTCATCAAGGTCCTTTTTAAAAGGGTTCATTTCCACAGGAATGGATTAAGTGTAGTAGCAAGTTTTCCTGGGGTACAAATAGCACCAAACCACTATACAGCTCTTATGAAAATTGCCAAATATTTTTATCAAGGAATTGAATGCCATATTCCAGCCTGGGGCCAAAGCCCAATACAGTGGTCTGTGAACTCTGTTGTCATCCTACCCCATCACCTATGCCTCAGTTCTTCATTTTTAACCAGTTGGCACCAGTGCCCACCTTTGATACCCCTGTGAGAGTGTAGCACATGGGAAGAACTAAAATATTTTGATTAGTACCTGGCACATGATACATATAAGGAAGTGTTATAGCATCAAATCTTCAGGTTTCACAATAATAATTTGAGTGAATCAGTCAGATCTTGTCAGGAAAGCAGAAACCACTCCACAGTTTTTAGAAATATTACTTGTAATTCTGTTCTTGATTTCCAGCTTATATCAACTGTGGTTAGGCAACACACCTATTATGATATTAAATAACTGAAATATGTTGATTTTTAGCCCACTGTATATCTACTTTAACACATGGCCAAAACACACTTGAAAAGAATGTGTAATCTATATCATGGGACCATTCATCTATATATTGGCTAGTTAGACAAATTTAGACAATTATGCTGTTCAATTGCTTAATACCTTTACTGTTATTTTTCTCATGTTTTATGTATTGACTGAATTATATTTAAATCACCAATTAAGATTTTGGGTGGTTAAAAATTTCCCCTTATGTGAATGTCATTTTATACATTACATGCTTCGATGCTGTGATAGTAGTTGTATACAAGTTTGGAATTATTATAAAGACTTTACAAGTTCCTGAACCCACATATTTACCTACTCAAGAATCTGTATTCCTTCTTGCATCTAGTGTGTCCATATGAGATCGTGTGACAGTTTGAAGCTGGGTGGGCCCAGTAGATCATGTCCTTAGAGCTAATTTATTCCTGTGTGTGTAAACCTATTGTAAAGTGGAGTATTTTGTTAAATTAACTTTGCTTAGACTATGTGATCCAGTCTTACTGGAATCCTTTATAAAATGGAATGGGTGAAGTCACAGACAGAGAAAAACTCCTAGAAGCTGGGAGAGAAAGCCACAGATGGAGCAACCAGAAGCAGAAAGCAAGAGAGCCTGGAGGAGAAGGCAAGACCACTGGATGCTGTCACTGTGCCCTGCATGTCTCCTGATGCATCATTGACTTGGAAAGTTTACTCTCTCTCAAAACTGCAAGCTTTTAAGCTAATAAATCCCCATTGTAAAAGCCAACCCATTTCTGGTATATTGACTTGGGAGCCTTTAGCAAACTAAAATAGAATGTGTTCCCTCAGCCTGAAAAACTTAACATTTTGCTAACCATCAGACTTAAGGCACTGAATTTTCTCTCCTTCTGTTTGTCTAAATATATATTCATTTTTTCCTATGTTTTGGTATTTTCAGAAGTATCCTTAATTTTTACTTCTGATGTTTAATAGCATGACTACACAAACTTCAAAAGAATATAATTTTGCAATATGTTTTCTTTTGTAGCTGAGTTTAATTGCTCATCATAAATATCTATGAAGTTGCTCCACGTACTGTATCAGTAACATTTATTTTCATTTTAGGGAATATTCCATTGTATGAATACTCAACATTTTATTTATTCCTTCATCTTTTCATGGCTATTTTGGTTATTCCCACATTTTGGTTGTTAGGAAAAATACATGTCGTATAAGTTTGCTGTACATGTTTTGGAAGACATAAACACTCATTTTTGTGTGTACGTGTAAATGAAGAATTGCTCGATCAAAAGTGCATTTATGTGTACTCCTAGTATATACTGACAAGTCATTTTCCAATGGGCATATACCCTTTAACACAATTTCCAGGAATATATGTTAATTCTGTTTCCTCAACATACATGACAAAATGTATATTCACATTCCTAACAATTGAGCTAATAAGTAATCATGTTTAATATTACTTATATGCATATCAAGTAATTCCTTTTCCTCATTTGTGAAATAACTTTTCCAAACTTTTATCCACGTTATTATTGGGATCTATGTAGGAGGTTTTCATATACTGTATAGAAATCTGCTGTCAGATATATTAATATAACTTATAATCCATTATTTACTTGCTTTATATCTCTATTAATGATGCAATTCAATGAAAAGACATATGTAAATTTAATTACGCCCAATTTCATTTGATTACATTTTATATTCTGTGCCTTCACAATCCTATTTAAGAAATCCTTGCCTATGCCAAATCAGGAATAAACTATCCTATATATTTCATGCTGGACGCTTTGTTTTTTTCTTAACTTCCTTACTAGGTAAAAAACAATACTTATTTTCAATTTTGTATTGATATATAGTAATTTTGAGAATTCTGGATAATGTTTACTTTTTAGAATTATAATATTTTCCCAGTGAATTTCATTTTAAAAGACCATTAATTTGCCCTCTAAATTACCTTGGTGTCTTATTGCAAACAAGAGCACTGTATATATTTTGGTTTATGTATACATGCTTTTTTCTGTTCCACTGATCTGGTTATCACTTTTCCTCCAATACTACATGATCTTATTTACTGTAGACCCATAGAAGTCTTGAAATCTTGAAATTTTCCAGCATTATCCATACTCAAAATTTTTATATTGTCAATCTTTGAACTTCTACATTTGAGAAATAGCTAAGTATTAGAAATTAGTAAAACAACAAATGAAGAAAGTCTACATTTATTTTATTCAGATTCCAATTAATTAAACAGTTCAATAAGAACTCACGTATTAATGTGTAGACATGTTTCTCTCCATGATTTGTTTATGCAAATCAATTTAGGTTTTCCATAATTTTTCCAGCAATATTTTCTAATTTTCTTGAAGAAATATACAATTTTCATTAGATTTATTTCTACATATATGTTAGGGTGGTGTTTTGAACAGTATTGCTACCATTTACTAATTTTTTCTTGTAATATTTAATGTACATCTAAGTTCAGAGTGTGATGCCAGCAAAAGAGTGAAGTAGGAAGCTCCAAGCACCTTTCCTTCAAAAGCAGAGGACAAACCAGCAAAAATAGTCAAATTCACCTTGCAAAGACAAATTGTAAAATGGTTACAGCAAACAAATGATTCCAGATTAGAGGTAAAGGTATCTTTAAAATGGTTGTTTTTTAAAAAATACTTTAGTTACATAAATGTTACATAAAAATATAGGGGATTCCTATGGGACCCACTCCCTACCCCTCTCAAACTTTCTACAATAACATCCTCCATTAGTGTGGTGCATTTGTTACAATTAATGAACACATATTGTAGAATTGCCACTAAGCATGGATTATAGTTGACATTATAGTTTACACCCTGTCATGCAATATATTGTAAGTTATGACAAAATATATAATGGCCTATATCCATCTCTGCAATGTCATTCAGGACAATTCCAATGTCTTGAAAATGCCCCCATATTACACACTATTTCCCTCTCCCTACCCTCAGAACCTCCAGTGGCCACTGCCTCCACATATATGATAAAAGATTTTCTATTGTTAGAATAACAGTAAGCCTATAACACAATAACAGAAGATCTACTCTAGTCCATTGTGCATTCAACAATCCTGAAGATTCTGAGATGTTGATGCTAATTCCACTCTAATTGAGAGGGAGTTCAGATCCCATGGGGCTGATGGATGGAACTATCTTGCTGGCAGTTGCAGACTCACTTTCACACTGTTTTTATTGGGAAAGAGTGCTTGTTTTGACAAATGCTTTTTCTTCATCTACAGAGATGATTATGTGATTTTTTTTCTTTTGATCTGTTAATACGGTGTATTATATTGATTGATTTTCTTATGTTGAACCATCCTTGCATGCCATGGATGAAACCCAATTGTTCATGGTGTATAATTCTTTTGATGTGCTGTTGAATTTGATTAGGAAGTATTTTCTTTGGGATTTTAGCATCTAGGTTCATTAGAGAGAAGGTTCTATAGCTTTCCTTTCTTGTGGTGCTTAGTGTGGCTTTGGTATTAGCGTGATGTTGCCATTATATAATGAGTTAAGCAATGTTTCCTCCACTTCAATTATTCGGAAGACTTTAAGCAGGATTGGTATTAGTTCATTCCACGAAGTTTAGTAGAATTCATCTGTGAAGCCATCTGGTCCTGTACTCTTAGTTGGGAGGTTTTTGATGACTAATTCAATCTCGATACTTGTGATTATTCTGTTGAGTTCAACAATTTCTTCTTTTGCCAATGTAGAAAATTTGAGTGCTTCTAAGAACTATTCCATTTCATTTAAGTTATCCATTTTTAATTAGTTATCCATCATTATTTTCTTTTAATACTCTTTATTTCTATGAGATCAGTCGTGATATACCCTTCCTCATATCTTATTTTATGTGTCTTCATCTTCTTTTTCCCTTGTTAGTTTAGATAAGGGTTTGTCAATTTTATTAATCTTCTCTAAGATGAAGTTTGGATTCTGTTAATTTTTTCTAGTGCTTTCTTATTTTCAATTTCATTTATCTCTGCTCTAATCTTTGTTTTTTCCTTCTTTCTACTTGCTTTGGGATGAGTTTGTTGTTCTTTTTCTCATTCCTCCAGGTGTGCAGTTAAGTCTTTGAACTCTTTTTTTATCTCTATATTAGCACAATCATTTATTAATTATATATTTCTACATATTTTTATTTTAATTCTATATTAAAAGAAATGATCTTTAAATCTCAAGCAATATTAAACAATCTTTTCAATGCTTAAAATTATGCCTATATATGTGTATATTTTCTCTTAGATTTCTGGCATATCTAAGTCTATTTACTTTTTTTTTTTT
>JAQZBX010112888.1:0-10155 GCA_029593785.1 Cabassous unicinctus | reverse complement strand
AAGCATTAATATCAAGGGTCTAGACATTGGTCTGTCCTTTCTCACTAGGCACTGCCTATGTACTCTAGAGATTCTTGCCACTATATTACAGAATGTAACAGAACTCCCCAGGATGGGAATTTAATATTTTGTTTGTTATTGTGTGCATCTCCACCCACTAAGATAACACTTCATGATCACATGAACACATTTATATTCCATAGAGGCATGCCCCAGGTGCATCCTTCCCCACACATCTCCCCACCACTAACTCTCTGCACCAGTGATCCTCCCCTGACATAATTGTAACTTTTCTCTAATTTAAAACCTCCCCCCAAAAAAACAAAAAAAATCTTTCCTTGTGCCTTTCATCGCTGTAAGATCTGTTATATTTTATGTCTCTTTACACTTTCTTCTGTATGTTCCCCCCAGTGACTTCTTATTTTATTATATATATAGATATATATAGTGATATGCCACATCAGTGTGCAAATATCTGAGACTTTGCTTTTCATTATTTGGGATATATACCTAATAGTGGCATTTCCAGGTCCTATGATAATTCTATACTTAGCTTTCTGAAGAGCAACCAAACCCTATTCCACAGCAGCTGCACCATTTTACATTGCCAGCAGCAATGAATGAATATTCTTATTTCTTCACTTCATCTCCAAAACTTATTTTTAATTTTTTAATAGTAGCCATTCTAATTTGTATGACATGGTATCTCATTGTGGTTTTAATTTGCCATTCCCTGATGGCTAAAGATGTTGAACCTCTTTTCATGTGCCTTCTCTCCATTTATATATCTCCTTTGGAGAGATATCTGTTCAAGACTTTTACCTATTTTGACCATGTGATTTGTCTTTTTTGTTGTTAAGTTGAAGGTCTTCTTTATCTACACTGAATATTAATCCTTTATTGAATATGTGGTTTCTAAATATTTTCTCCCATTTTGTACGTTATTAATTAACTTTCATGATAAAGTCTTTTTAGCAATAAATGTGTTAATTTTGATCAGGTCTCATTTATCTATGATTTTTTCTTTTGTTGCTTGTGCCTTGAGTGTAAAGTCTAAGAATCCTTTGTCTAAGAAAAGGGCCTAATGATGCTTCTGTACATTTTCTTCTATAAGTTTGATAGTTTGTGCTCTTATATTAAGGTCTTTGATCCATTTTGAGTTGATTTTTTATATGGTGTGAGTTAGAGGTCCATTTTTTCCCCATGGTGATCCAATTTTCCCAGCATCATTTATTGAGGAGATAATTCTTCCAATGGAGTAGTCTGTTCCTCCTCATGAAAAAAATTAGTTGGCCATAAATGTGAAGGTTGAATTCTGAGATCTGAATTTTATGCTATAGTTCTATATATTCACCCTTTGCTACTATCATGTGGTTTTTATTACTGTGGCTTTGTAATAAGTTTTAAGATTGACATATTTGAGTCCTCCAATTTTATTCTTCTTTTTCAAGATGGTCTTACCTATTTGGGGCCCCTTACTCTTCCATATAAATTTGATGATTGACTTTTCCATTTTTCACAAAGAAGCTTGTTGGGCTTTTAATTTTGATTGGATTGAATCAATAAATTGCTTTGGGTAGTACTGACAACTGAATGATATTTAGTTTTCCCAACACATGAACATGAAACATCCTTCCATTTATTTAGGTCTTCTTTAAATTCTTTTGCCAATGTCTTGGAGTTTTCTGTGTAAAAGTCCTTACATCTTTGGATAGATTTATTCCTTAACATTTGATTTTTTCAATCCCACTGTGAATGAATTTTTTTCTTCATTTCTTCTGATTGTTCATTGCTTTTGTATAGACCCACTAGTGATTTTTCAATGTTGAATTTGCTGAATTCATTTCTTAATTCTAGGTGCTTTGCTGTGCATTTTTCAGGATTGACTGTATATAAGATCATATTATATATGACAACATGAAGAATTTTACCTCTTCCTTTCAAATTTTGATGCATTTTATTTATTTTGCTTGTCTAATTGCTCTGGCAAGGACTTTCAGTTCAAAGGTGAATAATAATAGTGTATTGGGCAGGGTTCTCCAGGGAAACAGAATGACAAAAATATCTGTAAATAGTATGAGATTTCATAAAATTGTCTCTTATGTACCTGGGGATGCACAAATCTGTCTTCTGCAGGGCAGGCTGCAAACCAGTGGATCCAATGAAGGTGGTTGATGAGTTCCCAGGAGATGCTTGCTGACTGAAGTAGAGATGGGAAATCTCCCTCTGAATGCTGAAATCACTTCCCCTTTTAAAGCCTTCAACTGATTAGATGAGACATCACTCATTGCTGATGGCAATCTCCTCAGTTGATTGTAGATGTAACCAGCCATCTATACAATCACTTCACTAAAGATTAAAGTACATGAAATGCCCTTTTATTATAATTACCCCTGTGCTTCCTTGATCAAGCAACTGGACATTACATGCCTGAGTTGAAACATAAGCCTAACCATCACAGTCCATCCTTTGTCAACTTGACAGCCATACACATCACCTGAAACCATACTTAGTCTCTAAATAAAATAATAACATACATATATGTATTTCCAGAAATATACAACTGTCATGTGTACAACCAGAAATGCACTAATTCCCTCCAGAATAGGGTACAACTCCTTAGGAAATATCCACTCTTAAACTTGACATCCTTAAATACTATGACATGACACTAATACAATGTATGTCATATGATAAGGGTAAAGGTTAGTGAAGAAAACAAAGACATCCTTTCTGTGTACATATACAAACACTCTCATAACAAAACAAGGAAAATCTTCATGACCATTGAAGTCCTAGATACTGTAAATGGCCACATGGTCAAAGTTCATAGTTATCACTATCTTCTTCCAGTACCTAGCTCATGTTTCCTTTTCCTCAGCAAGCACCTCACCTGGCCATGATTCTCTGCCTACTGGGGTTACCCAAACTTTTGTTTCTGAAGATTCTGGGCTGTCACTCAAGTTTAAATTGATACCAATTTACCTTCAATAACATAGAAACTCTCTATGCCTCTAATGCTCTGTACCAACTTGCAGTGAGTTTGAATTCTTGTATTTTGCAGTTGACCAAGGTAATGGTTTGATCATTAAATGGAATGTACACACAAGATATTTATTGGAGCATCAATACATACCATGACAAGCTTGTATGAGAGGGGAAGTCCTTTACATCAGGACACTTTTCAGAGGCTAACAGTGTGGGGGAGCATCCAGAGGGTAAGCAGGGCAAAGAGAAAACTCCCAAATTCCTGAGAAAGTGAAGAAAAGAAAGGGAAGGTGATTAATGCCTAGGTGATAGCTTCTTGGTCAGGTCTCCTAGGGGCTGAATTGGTGAGGGACTTGTAACTGAGAGCAGATGTTGGTCCAGTTTAGCAAATGCTAAAGGTTAACACTAAATGCCTAAAAATTGCTTATTGGAGCTATTTTTTAAAACAATTTGATGTGTAAGAATTTGAGTTTGTTACCTGCAGGTTTTCCTAATGGATGCAGGCTGCTATGAAGAAGTAAACACACAGGACTGCTATACAGAGGCCATCTCTTTCCTCATTTATATACTACTTTATGTTATTACATATTCATAAATTGTGTCCATTGCTTTAGTTTTATAATTATTTGTTTTACGAATTTGCCTTTTAAATCACACAGAAAATGAAAGGAAGAATTACAAACCAAAAATACTGGAGTTCATATTTACCTATGTGGCTATTATTACCTGAGTTTTTTATTTCTTCATATGTCTTTAAGTTACAGTCTAGTGTCCCTTTATTTCAGCCTGAAGACTGAAGGACCTCCTCAGCAAGTTTTGAAAAAAGTTTTACAGATAATTAAAAAGTTAAATATACATTTTCCCTATGACCCAGCAATTCCATTCTTACTTATTTACCCAGAAGATATAAAAACATATTTACACATGAAGATTTGTCCATGAATCTTCATAGCCATGCTTCTCAAAATAGTCCCAAATTGGGAAAACACCTAAAAGTCCATCAAATTGTAAGTGGAAAGTAAAAAGTGATATATACATATAATGAAATACCACTTACCAATAAAATGGAATAAAATATTGATACCAGTAAGAACAAGGATGGATTTTTAAAAATATACACACTGAGATTAGTCAGACAGAAAATATTACATATTATTATTATTTCCCATTTATATGAAATTCTAGAAAAGACAAAACTACAGCCACAGAAAACATCAGGTACAGACTATGGCTTCAGTTGGTAGGAGATTGGCTGCAAAGAAAGTTTGAAGATAATTGGGCTCTAAACATGACTGTGATGATGGCTGTATAGTTACATACATTTCAAATCAGAACACTTAAAATAGATGGATTTTATGCATGTAACATATATCATATAAATCTGTAAAAATGTTCTTCCCTTTGCTGATACAATTGACTCTACTATATATTGACTTTTCCATTCCCCATTGCCATGGGACCTGGCAATACCATTGCTTGATATATACCCAGAAGTTCTGAGAGCAGTGACATGAATAGACATCTGCACATTGATGTTCATAGAAACATTATTCATGATAGCCAAGAGTTGGAAACAACCCAGGTATCCATCAACTGATGAATGGATAAACATATTGTGGATATACAAATGATGGAATATTATGCAGTGGCAAGAAAAAATGAAGTTGTGAAACATATGACAACATGGATGAATCTGGAGGACATTATGTTGAGTGAAGCAAGCCAGACAAAAAAGACAAATACTGTATGATTGCCCTGTTATAAAGTTCCAGGAATTTTTAAATGATTATAAGGGATTTTCAATCACGTCATCTGAAAATTGTGTTTCAGTTTTTCTTTCCAATTATTATACCTCTCTTTTTCTTGTTCCATTGCACTGAATAAATTTGTTAATAAATTGTTAAATAAGAGTAGATATCCTTGTCTTGTTCCATATCTTAGGGGGAAATCATTTAGTCTCTCAAGATTAAGCCTAATTATAGATGTAGTATCTTTGTAGATACCTGTGATCAGATTGAGGCTGCTCTCTTGTATTTTGAGTTTGCTGAGAGTTTTTATTATGAAGGGATGTTCAACTCTGTCACGTGTTTTCCTCCATATCTTGACATCATTCTACAGTTTTTCTTTATTAGTATGTTGATCTAGTTAATTACATTGACTGATTTTCTAATGTTGAACAAATCTAGACACAGTATAAACCTCACCTGGTCAGAATGTGTTATCTATCATCTATCCATCTATCCTACTAAATCAAAATGTTATATATTGTGTTGAGGAATTTTGCATCTGTGTTCATGAAAGATGTTAGTATGTAATTTTATGTAATGCTTTTGTATGTTTCTGGTATTAAGGTTGTTGAATGTATGGATATAATGTTCATAATATTCTCACAGAATCCTTCAATATCTGTATATGTGGTGTAAACTTCCCTTATTCATTCTTGATATTGGTGATTCATCTTTTCTACTTTTCCTGGTCAGTCTGGCAAGAGGTTCCATCAACTTTGAAATAAATAGTATTGAATATGGGTATCCATGTCTTGTTTTCACATTAATATTAATGGCATTGAAGAAAGAAGGAAGGAGGGAGAATGCCAGATATTACCATGAGTATAACCTAAAATGGAGATTAAACAGTTCAGTTTTAATAGCATCTATATATAGCCCAGACAAGCACAGGATCAAGAAAATGTTTGAGAAATTTTGCCATGATGGCAAAAATTTGTCTTCACAATTCTGGATATTAGAATGCATTCATCCATTTCCCACAGGGATACATACATACATATTGTATTTTTACTATTTGTATTGATCATGTTTCCTTATTATTTAGAGAATGATGTAATCTGGTGGGTCACATCCAAAATGTTTATTTAGTTTATCACCTCCAGAACACACTTGTTTATATTACAGAAAATTAATAGGAAAACATTTGGAAATTGATCTGAAAGTTTTTGATATTTATTGGAATGAAAATGTAAACTTAAGATCCAAAGAAGGCAATTATGGTAATACTTCATATTTGAAATATAATTTTCCCAATTTATCTAATTAATTTATGTTCATGATGCATGAAATGTTCCATATTTTCCTGCTGTAACTGTGTGCCAGGTATGAAACAAGCAGAAAACTGTTTAGTTATGAGCACAAGTCATTTTTAATAAATGTATTTTGCTCCAAGTTTTATTTACCTTGCTCAGGATAAATGAACAGTGGCAATGCCCACATTAATCACAAAGTAGGTACTCAAGGAAGCCTTGACAATTATTAGTTGGATTTGTAGGAACAAAAAAATGGGCACAGTGTATCTGCAGCAGGAACTTTGGTGAATTTAAAGAAATAATATCCATCACTAATGTTACAAAAGGAAATGTTTCCAAAATCCATATTCAGGAAACCCCTTACTTGGTGTAATTGAGCATTCACCTTTAGTGGAGTCAAAGGTGTAGTGCTGGCTGAGTTGAGCTCTCCATTTAGTAGACTCATAGTCCAGAAACCACATTCTGAAAACAGTAGAATTTTCTGATGTTGGTGAACATATCCATGTAAATTCCCAGGTCCCATTCTTTTCTTGTGCCCACATCCAGCTCCCAGAAATGGCTGGAGGTGAACTAAGGGGTGACAATCACACAGGTTGCTTGTAATTTCTTTAGCACATTCTTCCTTTCTTCCTGATTCTGTTTGAAACAACCACATTTCACTCTCCTTAGGGCATCAGAAATGATGAGGTGGTTGTTGACTGTCAAAATCCAAGGTCATAACCACTGTGGAAAGAAAAGTAGTTCAGCAAATATTGGCCCATTCTTTATTTATACCAAATAACTCATTTACTTTCACTATTTGAATTCTCCTCTTCTTCCCTAAATTGGAATTTTCCTGGAGAAATTCCCTAGCCTGCCTGATTAGATTAAATTTTATATACAGAATGAATTGATAAAATTGTCACAATTCCACTTATAGTGGAAATTCTTTTTACATTGGTATGTGATTATTTGATGGAATATATTTTTTCCCTCAATAAACCATGACAGTTCATTGAAATCAAAGTTATTACATAAATGAGGGAAATCTTGTTAAAATATATATCTAAAAGATATATTGAAGGATGAAAAAATAATTGTACTTATGCAGAATAATATTGACATGTCAAAGTTTGTTTTTTTCTTTGCACAAAGACTCCCCATTTATTCTTCTTGACTAGGTAGGTGCCAACATTTCAGGATTGTGTTTTTGAGAATTCTAACAAAAGGAATGGATAATGCTAGTAGTCCTTGGAAGAAATGAGTAATTTCTGTAGAAGGCAAGATAGAAGAAGGGAATCCTTCGGGCATAAACCTGGATGTCTTTGTATTCTGGGATCACCTTAGTCTCAGAACTTGCATTGTGTACTGGAGTGGTGAAACTTATATATGAGTGGCTCTGTGAATTGCCAACATCTCCAATGCTTCCTAATGAACAGGATTGGAGCCCAGAGCTGATTGTACTAAGACAACCATTTGGAATTGCCAATGGGAGTCTCTCATGTGAGCCGAATGGGCCAACAAACATTTTCTTCATTCCATTCTCTTAGGATTTGGCTGAGTGGAAGAGGATGGAAAGCAAGTGTTCCTCAGAAAGGAGACATCAAGGACAAAAGTGTCTAGGACAATTGTCACCATCCCAAATGTGAGTTTGCATGGAACAAAAAAATTACTCAGATATTAAAGTAATTCACTTTTCTCACAATTTCTACATATCTAAGCACTGTCATTATCTTCCCACCCAACACAACCAATCTTGATTACAAGCCACATGCAATCAGATGCTGGGGCTTGAGAGAGCCAGCCTGTAGTTGAGACCTTAGAACCAGTGTGGGTTATGGAATCTGCTAGGTCTGCTCTGGCCTCCTGGCTTTAGTACCTTATACAGACAGATGAGCACAGATAATTCACTTAAACAATAAGCCTGTTTCCAAATTTGACAGCAAAATAATTCAGAGTTAAGCTGTGACATGGAACCAGGTGTTATTTTCTGTGGCACTAGGTCAGTGTGGGAGGTACATGGTGAGAACTTAGGCCCTGACTCCACAAGTGACCCTCATTCTACAAGACTGACCACCACACACAATTTCTCCTACTTTTTCTTAGGGGTCTGTGCATTGTGATAAATCACTGTGGGTTAGAGTCACCCAGGGGCTTTTTAATTGCCAGATAATTGAATATGTATTCAAGTTTTCAGAAGCCTTCATCTAAGCAGTGCTGCCCAATGGAATAATGAGAGCCACATGTGTCACAGAATTTCCTAGTGGCCATATTTTTAAAAAAGTAATAAGATACATGTAAAATTGTTTTAGTAATCTTTTATTTAACTGAATATATCAAAAATATTATTTCCACATGTAGCAGTAGCCACATTTCAAGAGCTCAGTAGCCAGCAATGTTTCTTTTATTGGACAGCACAGGTCTAGGTCATGACATAAAATTGTCTTTCCTTTAAAATCTATGAGTGTATCTAATTTATACTCAGAGTTGTGAACAACTGTTGCTTGGGGAGAATGAAAGGTATCCATATATAATGGAAAGCCTTTTATAGGAAGGGGGCAGGCTGTATAGATGCCTTGCCTTGGAACTACAGCATCCTTGTTTTAAGAAGAGCTCTTGGGTGGGGCCCTAGATCCTTGGCTATTGAAACCATCCACCCCCCAGCTAGCAATTGGGCCTGATGCCATTATTCTGAGACACCACAGGGCAAGAGGAGCACAATAAGCCCTCTCCATGGGGCTCTTTTTGTAGAGAATTGATGCAGTGAATGTAACAGATGTATCCACACATCAAGTACGTGGGTTTGTCAAGATAAACCAACTTGCTTCTTTAATGTGTTTGCCATGGCCACTGTCTAGGGGGAAATGTACATGATAATAGAGTTTCTATGAGTTTAGAGACAATAGTCTTTGGGGCTCTTTCATCTTTCCATACCCAGAGAAACTAACATCCTTAGTGCTAGGTAATGAAGATAAATTATAAAAATAAATACAAATGTGCAAGCCTCATGGCCATGAACAACTGATAATAGAAATGCTCCTTGGAATGAAGGACAGGATTCATCATTCAGTGTTTTATTGAAGTGATGGAAAACTCTAGACTGGAGGTACATTAGGGAAGCTTCCAGACACTGGTGACCATCAAACACCTGAGATGGGGCTTTTCTGAATTCAAATGTGCTGAAAAGGTAAAATAGACTGGGATTTTGAAGATCTAATAAAAACAAAAATGTAAAGTATTTCATTTAAAGCTTTAAAAATTGATCACATGTTAACAAGTGTCCCCAAGGGCACACACTGAACCTGGCAGAATTAATAATCTTCTCCATTCATTAGACTTGCTTTCTCATATCTGAGCTTCACAGAACTCTGAGAAGTAAAAAATTATTACATAAATCTGGACTCATCTCTTCTCACCTTAGTTCTCCTCTGGCCACCAGCTGTCTTCCACTGATAGCTCAGTTTTGGGGAGAGATCAACCTACAGGGAGCTTTCATATAGAGGATCCCTCTCCTACAAACAAAATACTGCCATTTTACCATTCTATGTTAGATATTGAATATTATGTCTGTTGATGATAAGATATAGAATTAGGAGAGAAATTTTTAATACTAAATATTTGGCATCAATATTAATCTTTATGGAATGAATGGAGGTAGTTCCAAATACTTTTCATTTGCAAAAGCAAAACCTCATGTTTAGATCAAGGAAATTAATTAAACCTACTCAGAAGACTTTCCTAAAATCACACTCACTAGTCCACAGTCACTTCTTCAAAAGGACTTTTTCCCTCAATTACCAAGGTCCAGGTTAGGAATTTGGTAAATCAACTCTCAAGTGGGAACCCTATAGTCAATCAGCTAGTCAAAATCCTGTCTTTTGTTAGTCAGTTACAAAATCAAAAAGTTAAATGATTTCCTATAATCCTACAATTTCCTTTTTTATGACATGTTATAGAACATGATACATTTCCTGTGTTTAAACTTTTTTGTTCTCTTCAAAACTATAGTTTTAGATGACCAAGAAGTGATCAGAGTTTATGGAGGGAGAATGAAAAATTAGGAGAGGGGTGTGTGTGGGAGGGAGGAAAGATGGGGAGTTAGGTTACATTTAGGTGATTAAATAAGCTGTCTTTCATTTCCATGGTCA
>JAQZBX010112887.1:0-10158 GCA_029593785.1 Cabassous unicinctus | reverse complement strand
AAAGCAGCCAGAGAGAAAAGACAAATCATCCTCAAAAGAATAATAGACTGCCAGCTGATGCCAAAACAATGGGTTGAAGAAAATAGCTTCCAACATAGAATTTTAAACATAGTGAAACTATCCTTCAAAAATTAGGGAGTCCACCCAGTGCCTGGTTGGCCTGGTGGCATCTCCCAACTGGCTTCCTGGACCAAAGCTGGCCCAGGGGTATTTGGTCTGGGGGCAGCCGGACCGACACATTGTGGCAGCTCCACTGCAAGGTTGAGGATGGCACCCATGTTTTGCAGGGGTTGTCCAGCCCGACCCGGGTGCGGGAACTCCAGGGCCAAATTGCCACCATCACCGATATTGCCCCGGCGGTCAACGATTCCTCGACGGATTCCCACCCCAGTGCCTGGACCTCAGCAACTGAGGATACGACTCTGGAGGACTTGCCCATTCAGTAGGTTCTGGATTTGTTTGATTTTTAACAGGAGACATGCTACTTGTTGAAGAAGGACCAAACCAGGCACAAAACTTCACCGGCGTTTACAAAACATGGTGTCCCTAGTTCCTTCAGGGAAACTGCTAGTTCTTTCCAGAACCACGGTCCCAGCAGACAACTCTTGCCCCTTTACCAGTGTGTACTCCATTGTTGAAGGGGGAATCTTGAATCCAGCTTGTGCCGCTGAGATGCAATGACTCATAGCACAAATTGTAGCAGGTGATCCGGACTTCTATAGTGAGGCAATCCTGGGGAAAAAAAATCAAGAGTACTGTGAATAGATCAAAAGGGATCATACTTGGGGAGGAACTATTGAGATATTAATTTTGTCTAAGTTTTATCAGTGTGAAATATGTGTAGTGGATAACGAATTTGTCACATTCGTTTTGGGGAAGATTCTGGACATACCAAAACAGTCCTGCTTATTTATGATGGCATTCATTATGATCCACTTCAGTGCATCTTCCCTGACCCAGACATCCCTCCTCTGACCATTTTCTCCTCTAATGATGATATTGTTCTTGTACAAGCACTGGAATTAGCAGAAGAATCTAGAAGAAAGAGACAGTTTACTGATGTAAACCGCTTCACCCTGAGATGCATGGTGTGCCAGAAGGGACTGACTGGACAAGCAGAAGCCAGGGACCATGCCAAGGAGACAGACTCTACCAAGTCTGGTGACATGTATTCTATGCATTTTGATTGAAGCCTACTACCTCATAGATCCAGAAGGCTCTGGGTTTTCCAATAAGCTAATTGTATTCCTAAAGAGCAAAAGGGCACAATGCTTGAGCTACCCTTTTAACTTAAAACCACTAAGACACTGAAATTCTTTGTTAAGATTAAGATTAGTGTGCAAGTTTACAGATGTGTGTCGACATTGGTGAAACATGCCCTCTTTCTGCTGGGGTTACAGAATAGTGGTGCTTGCCACCTGCTGACACTCACCCAAAAATTGAGTTTTAGTATTATAAACTGGCATCCGGCAGCATTAACTTGTAGAAGACGACGACATCACATTTTGAATAATCCAGAAGGCTTCAGGTGAGGCTACAAGACACATACCAGAGTCTCCAGTAATTGAGTCCTTTTACTATCTCAGTGAGTTAATAGTTTCTAAATTATGAATTGACTCCTCATGGAAGATACTCAGAATTGTCAAAACTGAATTTAGATTGCAATTTGGTAGACTTTATATGTGTATTGATTGAAAGTACAAATCAAGCAATTTCTACAGCAGTGGGTCTGTTTCTTGAGAATGTTATCTAAAAGCACGAACTGATAGTGCCCTGTTTAAGATTTCTAGTGTATAAAAGTAGAATGTATGAGGGGAAAAATGCCTGAAGTAGCTAACTGAAGCTTTAAAAGACAGTTAGGGGAGTGGATGTAGCTCAGTGGTTGAGCTCCTGCTTCTCATGTATGAGGTCCTGGGTTCAATCCCCAGTACCTCCCAAAAAAACCCAAAATGACATTTTGGCCTTGTGTTTTAATGTGATTCATTTGTTGGTCTTTGTCACATTGGATAAAATTTTAAAATTAAGCAGGGCAGGTTCTTTTAATTGAAATTCCTTGAAATTTGAGTGCTCGATTTTTGCTTTTTATGTAGATTTTTCCAGAGGAATTTAACTTCCTCAGCTTTTTGTTAAGAGAACATCCTCCAACTTCTGGGGAAAAAAATCTTTATCTAAAGTGATAATGCTATAATTTGGTTTGATTTGTGCAAGATCTTTTACTTAGGGAGTATTTTCATGTTAACCTTATCCTTCCGCTAATGCTTTTTTGAATAACTTCACCTTTCTGCAAATTAATACTTTCCTTATTAGCAATCTTTTATTTTGCCTTTTGAAGAGTTTTAAAGTAAATCGGATGATAATGTTGAATGAATTTGTTTCACTTCCAAAATACAGGTTTTAAATTCCCTGCCTTATTCAGCTTTCTCAGAATTCTATTTATTCCTAATATTATATGCATAGTCATTTACTTGGTGGGCTAATTTGCAAGGCACGCCCTCTATAATTTAGTTTTGCTATGAGATTGTCCAGCTAAAGTTTTCTACCTGTCTTCTTGATTCTTCTTATGATCAGGAATGCTGAATTTAAAATTGCCATATATTATCTCACATAATGTGAAGAGGCTTAATGTGAAGTTTTGTTACCTTGGTCTCATTTTTTATTAAGTATCTCACTGAGAAAATAATGTTACACTTAAAAGCACTTATATCTCTTTCAGCATCTCTGCTTGGCAAATGTTTTAAAGTTGAGATTTGCTTTTGGCGCTTTCACTTTGTGAAGGTGGCCATGTAAAATTAAGGAACATGTAAGCAATTTTAAAAGTACATTTAAAGAACAATCCACAAATTATGCTTGAAATCATTAGATGACATTTCTTGAGTACCTTTTATGAGTATAGCTGCTTTAGGCATTCATTATAAGTTATTATAGTCAATACAACTTAGAAATGTTTAATTTTCTGTTTTACTGAGCTTTAAGACAGCATGTATAAGCTTATGATACTCACTGTTTGGCAATCATAATAGGTACAAATGAATATGATTGAAAATCTCTTCATACCTGCCTGTCATCTGATCTCGATTGCTTTTTCTGTGTCTTATAATTTTCCCTAGAAAATACTACATTTAAAACTATAAATAAGGGCTATATCACTAGGTAGCATCCCTCAAATTGAGCTTCATGCATCATTATTCATAAAGCCTGCCTTCCTTTCTTAGTACTTCAGGAGCCAATCTTAACATTTGCTTACTGAAATTTTAGATCTAGAGGTTAATTCATGAAGCAAATATTTATTTTTATGTGCCAAGCATGGATTGGTATGTTTCCTAATGTAAATTTCTGTCACTTTAAAATTGAGACTATATTTTATCTATAGTGGATTAATTTAACAAATGGAAAGAAATATAACACTGATTGTTTACAAAATTAAGCCCTTCCATTTTAAATATTTTTGTTTACATATTTAAGCCTATATTTTTATAGCATGTCAAATATTTATTCAGGGAATCTTATTTTATTCTATTTTACCTATTATTGTATATTCACAAATTCAGCACTGATAATCAAATTAATTGTCTGCTGAAATTCAGTACTAATACTTTGAAAGTAGTGTTCTGATGAAAATTCAAGCTGAAGCACTGTATGTAGACCATTTGATTTTTCTATTGAGGATTTAAAAACCTAAACTACTCATTCTAAATCTTGTAAGCTTCACAGCATTTAAAGATTTTTTTACTGTGCATTATTAAACTTGAAGCCTATGAAAATCTAAGTATTTTGTACTTGCAGTGAGATTAAAGGAAACTGTCTTAAGTTTCCTTTAATAAAAGGAAATTGTCTTAAGTTTCCTTTAATCCTTTCTTCCTATTCACTCACTTTTTGACTGCCATACAAGAATATTCTTTTAATTAAAATGAAGACCATTTACATTAGTGGCAGAATGGATAAAGACTGTTTTCCAACACCCTTCCTCCTTTCCCTTGCCCTTTGGCTTTAAAGATTAGGTACACTCCTAGGTAGGGTAATTTTAGAAATTAAACTTAATATTCTTGGGAATTTTGTGATATGATAGTCATGAAGACATCATCAGTCTATTACATCTTCTGTTAATGGTTAGTGGTTGATTTCTTAATTGTTTCCCATAAATAAGAAATGGGCATAGTCAAATGGTAGCCTTGAAAGTGTGGCTGATGGTCAACTTGACCTTGTTAATAAAAACCAATGTAGTCATGCCACTTGATTATTCTGTGAAACGCAAGTCCCAGCAAAATCGTAATCAGGAATGAATAACATTGCATTAGCTCTCCATACATGTCCCTGAGTACCCATGCCTAACTTGCTTATTCTTTCTATCCTTTGTAGGGATTGAAACATAGGTTGTCCTAGCTAAACAGAGTTTGCTGTGTCTTTGAAAAATTTTGTATGGGGCATATGCAAGATTAAGTAATAGAATGATTGTTTTTCTTTACAATTCAGGGGGCCTTTCTAAACTTTCATATATTAAGAATCATGTTCTTTCATGTGTTGACATAAGTTTACTATTATTTGCAGCACTTAAAAATATGAAATAAAAGTTTACATGATTATATATTATCCCTCTCCAGGCATCTTATGCTACAACATGGATGAAACTTGAAGACATCATGTTGAGTGAAATAAGCCAGGCACAAAAGAACAAACATTGTATTGTTTCTCTTATATGAAATAATAAGCAAAATTATAGAGACAGAAAGCAGAATAGTGGTTTCCAGGAGTCGGGGGAAGGGGAAATGGGCAGTTGTTGCTAAAGGAGTATGAGGTTTTACTTAGAATGATAAAAATAGTCGACATAGATAGTGATGAAAGCTACATAATATTGCCAATGTACTTAAATGTTGAAGAGTTGTCCATTTAAAATGATTTTTATATGCCTACTTTACCACAATTAAAGATAAATAAATTTTTAAAATGCTAAAAAAACGAAAAAAAGTAGGGTAAAATAAAGACATTTTTCAACAACCAAAAAACTGGGTTATATCCAAAAGACCCCACTGAAGGAAATTCTAAAGGCTTTATCTTTAGCCTTTGTTAATTCAGTATGCAGATGAAAATAACTAAGGCAATCACTAAACAAACAGATATGAAACATTTAACTTTTAATAAAGTAAGGGGAAAAGTAGAAGAAACTTCAATTAACACAAAAAGGAATGTAGTGGGGAAAAGAGAAAAAAAGTAGGAAAAAGAAACTGTACATAAGATACAAGGAGTAAATCCAAATATATTGATAATCACAATGAATGTAAATGGACAAAATTCAAGCTAAAAGAGAAACATTGTTCATTAGATTAAAAAGGAAAATGCTAATAATATGCTGTTTATCAGAGGCATATTTAAAACAAAAGAACAAAGAAAGATCAAAAGGCTCAGTATGGAAAAAGATATACTAGGCAAATACTAACCAAAATAAATCTGGAGTAGTTATATTAATAAAAGACAAAAATATACTTTAAGACCAAAAGCATATTTAGAGTTAAGGAGGGATAGTGTACAATGATAAACAGAAAAAATAATGGTGAAAATATGAAAATTCTAAATTTGTATGCACATTATAACAAATCTTCAAAATATAAAAGTCATGTTTCACAACAATACAAGGTGTTGGTGGTGGGTTGATGTATGGGACCCCTGGATGATGTTATGCATGTTTGTTTTATAAGTTCACAATTTTTACTGTACAGTTATTGTTTACGTATGTTTATTTATGAATATTATTTATATTACTTATATTATTATGAATTTTAAAATTAAAAATATATATGTATGGTAAAAATTTATACATCTACAATGAAAAATAAACAATTCATCCCATAATGAAAGATTTTAACACATCTCTTCCAGTATCAACAGAGTAAAAAAAAAATTGATAACAGCAAAATAAACAAATTTTGATCTAATGGACATATACAGAACATTGCACCCAACAATTAGAGAATACAGAAACTTTCAAGCATATAGGAACCATTTATGAAAATTGACCATTTGCCAGGTCACAAAACTCTTCTCAATGAGTTTCAAAGAACTGATATCCTATAGATTGTGTCCTTTAAACACAATGCAATTGTGTTAGAAATAAATAGCAAGAAGATAGAAAACACCCATACATTATAATTTTTAATGTCTCACAGTACTGCAAACAACTAAAAGTTCAAAAAAGAAATCAAAATGGAAATTAAAGTACTTATAACTGAATAATTAAAAAATACTATGTATAAAAACTTGTAGGAAGTTTTTCCTAGAAAGTTGAAGAATTTATAACTTAAAGTTTTAAATTATTTCCTTAGAAAATAAGAAAAATCATATTTAATATACTAAATTTCTAACACAGATATTTTAAAAACCCAGAAGAATAATACCAAAGAAAGTAGAAGGAAAAAAATAATAAAGATAGAAGTGACAATTAATAAAAATGGAAAACAAGTGTACAATGGAAAAAATTTAACAAACCTAAAATTTGATTATTTGAAAAGATTAATAGCATTGATAACTACCTAGAAAGACTAATCAATAAAAAAGAGAGAAAATACAAATTCCAGTATTAAAAATGAAAATATAGCCATCACTATAGATCTTACAGATTTGAAAAATAGGAAGATATTATGACAATTTAATGCAAATAAATTTGAAAATTTAAAGGAATTGGACAAAGTTTTAAAAAAAAGTTATTAAAGCTGACAGATGATATAGAAAATCTGAACAGTCCAATATCAAAGAAATTTAATAGGTTACCTAAATGCTCTGTGGAAAAAGATTCCAGGAACAAATGGATTTACAGGTGAATTCTTCCAAACATTTAGGGAAGAAATAATACTAATCTCATTCAAATTCTTCCTGAGAACCTCAAAATACGGAACGCATCCTGATTTTTTTAAAAAGGCCAGCACAACTTTGATATTATAACCTGACAAAGATTACAAAAAAAGAAAAAAAAAAAAGAAAAGAAAAGAAAAGAGCAAAATCTCTTATGAACATAGTAGCAAAATGTTACTCAATAAAACCTGGCAGTATATAAAAAAGGATATACAAGCTAGGATCAATATTTGAAATCAATTAAATTCACAACATTAACAGAAGAAAAGAGAAAAATCATATGATCATCTTGATAGTCAGAAAAAGCTTCGACAAAATTCAATATCGACTTATGATAAAATCTCATAGCAAACCAGAAGAGAACATCTCTGAACTGATAAGCTCCAGCAAACATCATGCTTAATCGTGAAATATTGCAAACTTTCCCTCTGAGATCAGGAATAAAATAAGGATGCCTGATAGATCTTCTCTTCAGTGTTTTACTGGAGTTACTACCCAGTGTAATAAGACAAGAGAAAGAAAGAAAAAGCAAAAGGATAGGAAAGGAAGAAATAAAACTCTTTTTATTCACAAATAAAATGAATGTGTACCTAGAAAATCTAAAATGAATCTACAGTTAAACTATTATTTGCTGTGTCATTGGATGCAAGGTTAATATACACAAATCTATTGTATTTCTATATACTAGCACCAAGTAGGAAATGAAATTGTAAAAAGACACAGTTTACAATATCAAGAAACATCAAGTATTTCAGAATAAATCTCTCACAAAATATGTGCAGGATCTTTATGCTGAAAATGATAAAATATTATTGAGAGAAGTTTGAAAATATCTAAGTAAATGGAGGAATATAGCATGTTCATGGATTGGAAGATTCAATGTTGTAAAAATGTCAATTCCTCCTAATTAATCTATACATTCAATGTAATCCCAATCAACGTTCGTGCATGTGAGTGTATTGGGGTGAAAACAGACAAGTTGATTCTAAAATTTATATGGAAATGTAAACAATCTAAAATATTTAAAACAATATTCAAGAAAAATTAAGCAGAAAGACTTTCACTACCAAATAACAAGAACTCTTATAAAGCTATCATAGTTAAAAGTGTGGTAGATAGATAAACTAATGGAACAGATTATTGAGTTCATTAACAGATCCACACATAATTGGTCACCTGATTTATGATAAAGGAGATACTGTAGGTGACAGTGTAGAGACTGTAGAAAGGATTGTCTTTTCAATAAATGGTATAAGGTTGATTGGATATCTACATGTAAAAATGCATTTGGTTCACTGCTTTACACATGCACAAAAATCAAATCCAAAGGGATTATAGATCTAAATGTGAAAAACAAAAGAATAAAAAATTTGGAGGAAAGTATTGGAGAAAATCTTCATGTCCTTGAAGTAGGCAATAATGTCTTAAATGAAATACAAATAGCAAGCACTAACCATAAAAGAAAAAATGAGAACTAAAACCACATTTAAAATGGAACTACTGTCCATCAAAAGGCACCATTAGGAGAGTAAAAATGCAATCCACATTTTTAGTGAGTTATCTAACTAAAGACTCATATCCAGAATATGTAAAGAACACCTACAAATCACTAAGAAAAAGACAAATATCTCAATTAAAAAATAGGCAAAATTCTTGATGAACAGACATTTCACAAAAGAGGATATCCAAATTTTCAGTAAGTATATGAAAAGTGGTCAACTTAATTAGTCTTCAGAGAAATGCAAATTAAAACCACAATCAGAATAAATTTGGACCCCCTACTTTACACATACATAAAAATACCTCATAGTGGATCATGGACCTAAAGGTAAGAGATAAAACTATGAAACTCTTAGAAGAAAACATAAATTTTAGTGATTTTGGATTAGGCAATGATTTCTTAGATATGACACCAAAAACACAAGTGATAAAATATTGATAAGTTGAAAATTCAGCAAAATAAAAATTTCTGTGCTTCAAAGGACAGTATTAAGAAAGCAAAAAGTCAACCCACAGAATAAGAGAAAATTTCACAAATTGTATATCTGATAAGGGACTTGTATCCAGAATATAGAAAGAATTCTTACAACTCAATAATGAAGACACATAACTCAATTAAAATAATTAATGCCACTGAATTGTAAACTTCAAAGAGATTAAAATGGGAACATTTGAGTTGTATATATGTTACTACAATAAAAAAACACAAAAGTTTAAAAATGGCAAAGGATTTGGATAGATAGTTCTTCAAAGAAGATATACAAATGGCTAATAAGTTTAGGAAAAGATGCTCATGTCATTAGCCATCAGGGAAATGCACATCAAAACCACCACGATACCCACTTTATACACACTGGATGGCTATAATGAAAAAGACAGACAATAACAAGCATTGGCAAGCATGTGGAGACATTGGAAACCTCCTACACCGCTGGTAGTGATGTAAAGAGGTACAGTTGCTTTGGAGAACAGTTTGACAGTTCCTCAAAATGGTAAATATAGAGTTACATATGACCTGACAATTGCACCCCCAGGTTTGTACCCAAAGGAATTGAAAACATATGTTCATACACAAACTTGTACATGAATGTTCATAGCAACATTATTCATAATAGCCATAGAGTGGAAATAACACAAATATTTGTCACCTGATGAATGGATAAATAAAATGTGGTACATCCATACAATGATATTATCTGGCAGTGAAAGGAGTGAAATTCTGATATATGCTACAGCATGGATGAACCTTGAAAACATTATGCTAAGTGAAAGAAGCCAGTCACAAGGACCACAAATTGCATGATTCCATGTATATGAAAGGTCCAAATAGGCAGATTTATAGGGAACAAAAGTAGATTAGTGGTAGCCAAGGGATGAAGTGAGTGGGGGGAGGCCGAGGTGGGGTGATGAGGAGTGACTGCTAACAGTGGGTACAAGGTGTCTTTTGGGAAAGATGAAAATGCTCTAAAATTAGACAGTGGTGATGGTTGAAAAACTCTATAAATATGCTGAAAACGATTGATTTGTACACTTTAAACGAGTGAACTTTATTGTATGTAATTATATCTCAATAAAGGTGTTTAACAAAAACATGCAATGAGATACAACTTGAACCCCATCAGAATTTTCTTTCAAAATAAAAATTGATATTTTATTATAATCTTTTAAATTGCGGAACTCCAGGCTGAATAACAGCACACACACCGTCACCAGTCTCTGGAGTCATTTTCCATACTCTCTTGGAAATCCCTTAAGGGAATTTTCCAGTTCAACCCCACAGACCGACTAGGGATATATTGAAACACTAAAGTCTTTTGG
>JAQZBX010112886.1:0-10155 GCA_029593785.1 Cabassous unicinctus | reverse complement strand
TCCCCTCACCAAGGCTGGCTTGGCTACAGCCACCGCTGAATGCCCAATCTGCCAGCAGCAGAGACCCAAACTCAGACCCTGATATGGCACCATTCCTCGAAGTGACCAGCCTGCTACCTGGTGGCAGGTTGACTACATTGGGCCACTTCCACCCTGGAAGGGGCAGCAATTTGTTTTAACTGGAATAGACACATACTCCAGATATGGGTTTGCATTCCCGGCATGCAATGCTTCCAAAACTACCATCCATGGACTTACCAAATGTCTTATCTACAGCCATGGCATTTCACACAGCATTGTTTCTGATCAAGGAACCCATTTCACAGCAAATGATGTGTGGAAATGGGCACATGTCCGTGGAATTCACTGGTCTTACCATGTTCCCCATCACCCTGAAACAGCTGGATTATTAGAATGGTGGAATGGTCTTTTGAAGACTCAATTACAGTGACAACTTGGTAGCAATACCTTGCAAGGCTGGAGCAATGTTCTCCAGAAGGCTGTGTATGCTCTAAATCAGCATCCACTCTATGGTGCTATTTCTCCCATAGCCAGGATTCACGGGTCCAATAATCAAGGAGTGGAAATGGGAGTGGCACCACTCACTATTTCCCCTAGTGACCCACTAGGAAAATTTTTGCTTTCTGTCCCTGCAACCTTAAACTCTGCTGGTCTACAGGTTTTAGTCCCAAAAGGAGGAGTGCTGACACCAGGGAACACAACAATGGTTCCCTTGAACTGGAAGTTAAGACTGATACCTGGCCATTTTGGGCTCCTCTTACGTCTGAATCAACAGGCAAAGAAGAGAATTACTGTACTGGCTGAAGTGATTGATCCTGACTATCAAGGGGAAATAAGACTGCATCTACATAATGGGGGTAAAGAAGCATTTTTTGCCTGGAATACAGGAGATCCTCTAGGTCATCTCCTAGTACTGTCATGCCCTGTGACTAAAGTCAATGGAAAATTGCAACAACCCAATCCAAGCAGGACTAACAATGTCCTAGAATCTTAAGGAATGAAAGTTTGGTTCACTCCACCAGGCAAAGAACCATGGCCAGCTGAAATGCTTGCTGAGGATAATGGGAACATGGAATGGGTAGTGGAAGAAGGTAGTGATAAATATGAACTTCAACAATGTGACCATTTACAGAAACAGGGAATGTAATAGTCATGAGCCCTTCTTCCTTGTTTTACTTAGAGACTAAGAGTGGTTTAAGGTAATGTGTATGGTTGCCGAGTTGACAAGCGGTGGACTGTGATGGTTAGGCTACTGTGTCAACTCGGCAAGGTAATTTTGCCCAGTTGTTTGGTTAAGCAAGCACTGGGCTAATTGTAATACAAGGACATTTATGGACTCTAGTCACCAGTGAGTTTACTGCATAGATAGCTGATTACATCTACATCAATCAGAGAGATTGCCATCAGCAATGAGTGATGCTTTATTCAATCAGCTGAATGCCTTAAAAGGGGAAGTGATTTCAGCATTCAGAGAGAATTTCCCAGCTCATCTTTGGACAGCCAGCATCTCCTGGAAACTCATCAAGGATCTTCACTGGACTTTCATTGGAGCTCCTGGTTTGCAGCCAGCCTGTGGATCCTGGACTTGTGCATCCCCATAGTCACATGAGAAACTCTTATAAAATCTCATATTATTGACAGATACCTCCTGTTGATTCTGTTTCTCTAGAGAACCCTAACTAGTACAGGTACCAAAGACTTTTATACTGAAAATTACTGCAGAAAAAAATTAAAGAAGACCTAAATAAATGGCAAGGCATCACATGTTTATGAATTGGAAAAGTGAACATTGTTAACATATCGGTATTACCCAATGCAATATGCAAATTTAATGCAATCCCTACTAAAATTCCAGCAGGCTGTTTTTCAGAAATGGAAAAAAATCAACCCTTCAAATTTACATAGAACTGCTAGGTGCCTTGAACTGCCCAAACAATCTTGAAAAAAAAAAAAAAAAAAACAGGATTGGAGGAGTCACACTTCCCAATTCCAAATTGTATTACAAAGAGACATTAATCAAAACAGTGTGGTACTGGCACAAAGATAGACAAACAGATCAGTGTAACAGAATTGAAAGTCCAGAAATAGATCCACATTTCCATGTTTGATTGGTTTTTTAAAAAGATTTTTATTACAGAAGTTGTGAACTTAGAAAACAATCATGCACATGTGTAGAATTCCCATGCAACACCCCAAAACCAACATACCACACCATGGTGTAATATTTGTTACAGATTATAAACTAATATCATCAGACTATTAACACTAACCATGGTCCATAATGTACATTTGGCACACTTTTTCGATACTCTCCATTATCAACACAATATATCTTTGGCATTGATGCAAGAATATTACAGTATTGTTGTTAACCACATTCCATAGGTCACAGCAATGTATTTTTCCCATGCTTCTCCACATTCCCACCACCCTGCAATAATGACATACATCTGCTCTAGCTCACAGAAGGACACTCTTGCATCTGTACTATCAACCACAATTCTCATCCACCTTGGGGTTCACTGTGTTATTCAGTCCCTAAATTATTCTTTAGCTTTCTTTCAATTGACATTTACATCCCTAGACTACCCTTTTCACCCACAATCCCATTTATAAACCAGCTGCTATCCACTATAATGTGTTACCATCAACTCTATCCATTTCCACACTTTTACAGTTAAGGTAATTAAAATTTCTACCTACATTAAACATCAGTACGCCTTCTCAGCACTTCTCTTATCGCCTACTAACCTATACTCTAGGTTTTAACTGCATGTGCTTATTCTTCATATTTAGTTTATATTAGTGAGATATGGTCAATTGATTTTTGACAAGTGTGCTAAGTCCATGCAAGTGGGAAAAGAACAGTCTCTTCAAAAAATAGTGTTGGCCTACTCCCCAGTTCACTGAACTCACCCAAGACAACTAACAAGGAGAAGATGATGGACAACATCCATCCCAAGGAACAGAGATTGTCTGCAACTGCAAGCAAGATAGTTTCATCCATCTGTCCCATGGGATCTAAGCCCCCTCTCAATTAGAAACAAAGTTGGGATCCCCATCCCAAAATCCTCAGGATTGGGGAATTAACAATGGACTAAAGTAGACTTATTACTATTCTATGATAGACTTATTATTATCCTAGCAATAGAAGAATTCTTATTGTTGATATAAAGGCAGTGGCCACCAGAGGTTCTGAAGAGAGGGAGAGGGAAGAATAGGTGTAAGATGGGGACATTTTTGGGACATTGGAATTGCCCTGCATGACATTGCAATGATGGATACAGGCCATTATGTATTTTGTGATAGCCTATAAAATTGTGCGGGGCAGAGTGTAAACTATAGTCCATGGTTAGTAGCAATACTTCAATATGTGTTCATCAATTGTAACAAATATACCACACTAATGAAAGATTTTGATAATGTGGAAAAGTGTGGGAGGGGAAGTAGGTGGGGAATATGGGAATTCCCTATATTTTTATGTAATATTTATGTGATCTAAAGCTTCTTTAAAAATAAAAAATAAAAAATTAGTGTTGGGAAAAGTGGATATCCACATGCATAAGAATAACATTAGACCCCTACTTCATTCCACATACAAAAATCAACTAAAACTGTATCAAGCACCTAAATATAAGTGCTAAAACTATAAAACAAAGATAAAAATAAGGGTAAATATTCATGACCTGGGATTCAGCAATGGATTCATAGATATGATACCAAAAACATGAGCAACAAAAGAAACAATAGACAGATTTGATTTCATCAAAATTTAAAACTTTTCTTCACCAAAGGAAATTATCAAGAAATTGAAAAGAGCAAGTACAGAATAGGAGAAAATTGTTTTAACCATCTATTGGATAAAGGTTTAATATCAAGGATATTTAAAGAAATCCTATAACTCAACAACAAAAAGACAAACAGCCCAATTAAAAAACAGACAAAGGATTTGAATAAACATTTCTCAAAAGAACAATACAATTGGCCAAAAGCATATGAAAATATGTTCTACATCATTAACCATTAGGGAAATGCAAATTAAAACAAAGAAATACCACTTCACACTCATAAGGATGGTTATTATTTTTCTTTTTAAAAAAGGGAAAACAGCAAGTGTTGAAGTGGATGCAGAGAAATAGGAACTCTAGTGCATTGTTGGTAGGAATGTTAAATGGTATAGCCACTGTGGAAGGCAATAAGTTGGTTCCTCAAAAAGTTAAATATAGAATTACCATTTTATCCAGCACTTCTATTTGTTCATACACAGTGAAAGTAAAAACATGGTCACAAACAGATAGTTGTACCCCAAAGTTTATTGTAGAATAATTCACAATAGCTAAATTTGGAAACAAACCAAATATCCATCAACAAATGAATGGATGAATATAATGTGGTACATACACACAATGGAATATTATTTGACCATAAGAAAAAAGAAAGTTATGAGACACACTGCAACATGGAAGAACTTAGAAAACATACTCAGTGAAATAAACTAGACACATAAGGACAAAAATTGCATGATATCACTTATAAGAGATGACTAGAAATAGCCATTTCACAAAGATAGAAAACAGATTAGAGGTTGCCAGGGAAGGCAGTGAGAGGAGGAGGAAAAGAGAGTGTTTGTTAAAAAAGAAGCTAAATTGATTTTATAAGGCACTAAAGTATTTGGTCAATGTAATATACATTGTTTTTAAATAGTAAACAATGAGGTGAGAGATCAAATTGGTAGAATGATATAAGAAAGACATACATAACTTTTATGTTTTCTTTGAATGAACTGCATTGTAATTAATGTAAAGTTTTTATGTAATAATAAAAATCCCATGGTGATTGGAGAAGTGGTGATGGGAGGGAATGACTGATGGTGTGATATTAGAAATAACCATCAATGACTTATGCAAAATGGGGGAGATTTTTCAGGAGTTTTCTACCTGGATATTGGTTTTCATTCTACCAATGTCAGCAGAAACAATAAAACTCTCCTACTATATTGTAGGACTGAGCAGAGAGGAAAAGTAGAGACAGAGCACGGGCAAAAACAGAAAGAAGCTGTTGTGAGGTATTATTTGGAAAAGCACATCTCCTTGTGGGATAGCATTATATATATTAGGAGCAGTAGCTAAAGCTATAGAAATAGAATTGAGCAATTGTATGAATGGACTAAGAATGTTCTGCAAAATCATCTCCAATACATGGATGTACTCATATCAATACCAACTGGCATGAGATT
This sequence comes from Cabassous unicinctus, assembly GCA_029593785.1. Classification (NCBI taxonomy): domain Eukaryota; kingdom Metazoa; phylum Chordata; class Mammalia; order Cingulata; family Chlamyphoridae; genus Cabassous; species Cabassous unicinctus. The sequence goes on along the minus strand of JAQZBX010112886.1, from coordinate 4,898 downwards.
TGGAATATCATGCCACTCAGAAGAGTACAGCAAACACAAAGCATAAGTTAACTCTATGTGCTGTATATAATTCTTAATCCAAAATCATCCTCAAGGAATACCTTTGTGGCAGTTATAAAGTCCCTACTTAAAGAAACCCTCTAGGTAATGTTAAAGAAAAGGACATGAACCGGGTAGATCCTACCTAAAAATGATAAAATTAAGATTTTGGCACCCAGTGAAAGCAGACCAGGTACCCAGCTAGTCAGTACCAGTTATGGGTTCTTGTACTCAGCATAACCCTATCTACATGTTGCATGTGTCACAATTCATAATGTAGTAAAATATATAATGTAGTAAGTCAATGCTTTATTATACCATTGAAACAAAATCTTCACTTGATAAATGTCAATTTCAGCAGGTAAAAGGTAATTGCTGCTCTTGTAGTCACACACAAGAGTTTATATATAAAGTCATGAATGTGACAATACTTTTCTAAATTCTATTCAAATGAATGTCATTGTGATTATCAGTTGTGGTATCTGATTGTGCTACACTCATTTTGGTTTTAGGGCATTTGTGGGATTTGGACAATGAGGGACCTTGGAAGCCATGCATGACAGTTTATTTGAAAAAAAATAACCCCACTATTACTATCTTCCTTGTACCCACGTCTCTTGCAATGTGACTCTCCAGGTCCTCTGATCAAGAGCTGGATTATATTTTTCTACTCTTTGAATCTAGGCTTGCCTTGTAACTTTTTTTGGCCAATAGACAGTGGTATACTGGTCAACAACCAGCCCTCCAAAGGAAAAAGTCTTGATATGTAGTACATGATGATTTCCATAGTGAAAATACTCCCCCATGGCCAATTTCACGTACCCACATAATTTCACTGGATATGTAGTTTCATATATCCACATAACTTCACTGAATATGTACTTGACTCAGCTCTAATGAGTCAAGAGGAGGTGGTTCCAGCATGCCACTGCAATTGAACATGGTGTAGGTGATGGTGTTCCAATTATGAACGAAAACCTTAATAGGTATTGCATTCTTCTGCTCACTTTATTGGAATCCTGTCCAGCTGTTATGTTGAATAAGTCTGGGAAAACTTCCTAGAGGAAGAGAGATAGCTGATCCAATTATCCTCGTTGCCCAGTCATCAGCTGATCAGCATCCAGAAACATAGCCACCTAGCTTTCTTCTAGCTGACTACAGATTTATGAGGGAGCTCAGAAAAGAAGAAATGAACAATGGTATGCTAAATAATTTTATTTTGCTTTAAGCCACTAAATTTTGGTTTGACTCATTACATAATACATACCCACACTTCTATTATTCCATAGCAAAGGAGATCAGCATCTTCTATTCTTTGATATTGGAGGTAATCTAAACTATGAAAGTACATAGTGTGAGACTAGAGCATATTCTCAGAACTGACATATATATTTAACCAGGAAGCCTATCTTTCACCTAGAACACATGAATAATAGAGCATATGCCAATTACCTGTTTCTGTTGACTGTTTTGCTACATAATACAAATGTTTATAAAATAGTAAAGATCAAATCAAATATTCTAACTAAGGCTATCACATAGACAGCTGCACTTCTCATTTTCCATATCCTCTTTTCAACTCAAAATTGACAACAGGATGTGAGAACCACTCTACTCAAAGGTATTAATGATCACATGGAACCTTTTTTAAAAGAATGAATAATTGAAAACTAACTCTATGAACAAGCCAAGCATATGTCTCCATGGAGCTTTCCAGAAGCAATTGCTTAAAAAAGAAAATATTCACTTCTTCTCTGTAGAGTATAAATTTTAAAAATAGATAAAATTTCCATTTGCTTTCCATTCTTGGATATACATAATTTATAAAAATATTTAGAAAGATTTGAAATTGTGCTGTCAAGGCAACTTCATAGATTGAGAATTTGGTGGACTTCTGTTCCAAAGGAGAAAAAATGTCTGATATGCAACTTTTATTTCTAATCATTAATTTGCTTTTCATCTTTAAGATAGTGGTCTTTTGAGTGAGGAGAAAAGACTTCCTTTGAAATGTACCAGGATACATCCTTTCTCATGCTCTAGAAATGTTAAAGATATTACCCCATAAAAACAATTAGTTCAAAGTAAATGTTTATTATACCTTCCCCAAAAATTTTGCTTCTGCTCATAGATGTGATTGAATCATGTGAAATGGGCAATCTACTAAAGGCAAGACCTCAACATTGAATAAATTACTTAGGGTTATTTTGTTTCTAATTATTCATCCATAAAACTTACAGTTACTAAGGAAAAACTGAGAAGTGACTATAAGCAATTAGTAGTAATAAAATGTGTGATGACATAATTTGGACTGGTGTTATTAGAAATTGTTTATCATTTATAACAACAGGTCAGTTCATCTGAACATCTAGAGAACTTGAGCTATGCAAAAGTTGCTTTAGTGAAGTCATGGCGAAATATTATTCTCCAACAGATACACTTTCAACATTGCTTCCCATGTGCCAGGGAAGCCCAAAGTACAAGGTACCACAGTAGTACCAAGGTAGCTCCCAGAAGACAGAGCTATAGTAAAGATAAATGAGATCCTTGATTATAGGTGGCCAGATCCAACCTGAGTAATATTCAGATTTCCTCTGAATTAGGTAATATTTTTGAGTAGCTAATATGTGAAAGGCATTGTACAATGTGGCTTCATACAGTCAATTTTTTTGGCAACACTGTATCATGTTAATGATGTGGAAACTGGGGTTCAAACTGTTAATTATGGGCATATTTATGGATCCCAGCATCTGGTGTGATCTCTTACAGCCTTCATTTCCTCTAAAAGACTTTTATGCGGGATGGCTAATGAAAATAAAATATATACAAACTAGAAATCTTCAAGCTGGAATACAAAAGGAGCTGCAACAATATGTGCTAGACAAGTAAGAAGGAAAGCTTTCTTCACTACAGAAACCCATGACAACCATACAATAATTTATGTATCTAAAATTCATATACTTCCCTAGTCCATTTTTTCACCTTTAGGGAATCACTGAAGCAAAGCAAAAAGATAGATTGACATTGATAGCTACCTGCAGAACAGATTTTTGTGGAAAATTATAGTGCCTTTTCTTTTTAAGGAAAGCATCTAGAGATTATGAAAGATTGACAGACTTGATGGCTAAAATTTTTAGCATATTCACCAAAAATGCAAAAGAGGTTGTGCACTTTTTGGAGCTCCTCCTAAAAGCAGTTTATTTTGTTTGTCTATGTCCATGTTTCATCAAGAGGTAGACTGATGATTAAATAAATATAGCATTGATTCCACCAAATGTTCCTCAGGCTAGATCTATAAATTCAAATTAACTAGAATATGGTGAAGCCAAGCAAAAGACTTTACCCATCTGACAGATTAGTTGGCATCACTGCCACATTAATATTATTATATATATTGGCATTGATTGTGAGGACAGCTGCAAAGGTTAGATAGATCTGCTTGGGTGGGCAGGTACATGTAGGCTATGTGATACCAAATCCTGGATGAAAGTTGAAAATTGTCTCTAGAGTATCAGCACCTCAATGTTCATAAAAATTGTAATTGCTTATATTATCTGTCAACTTAATTCAGTTATCCAAGGGAAAAGCAGTGCCTCCATTTGATTACCCGAAGTCATTTAAACACACCACCATATCTTTGATACATACAGGCTTCCTTTAGGAGGCCTGGCAATACCTAATTCAGAAAGTCAGCAATGGGCCTCTATCTAGGAGGCAATGTGTGACAGATGAGTAGTACAGGCTATATTTCTCCCAGATGGAAAGACTACTTGCATAGTAAACAGAAGATTATTTTAGCCAGTAGCCCTAGTTCTGAACTCCATGTCTTTAGCATAGAGGACTACTCTCTGATGTCAATTGAAACAAATTGACTAAGACAACAGAATTGGAAGATACTGTCAGAAATAGAAGGCATCACTTTCCTCTGGGTGAATTTTTTGTAAATCGTCTGACACACTTCAGGATAGTTTCTCTGACTCTGAATGGATCACAATGTATTACTGCTGACTTGGTTTGACACAAGAATGGCTGGATCCACATCAGTAAGATGTAGCAGGGAACCTAGAAACGTCTGCTTTTACCATTCATGTGGCCATCTTTTAAAGCTGAAAGAGTCTCACAAAGGAAGCATCTGACTTTCCATTGCTCTTTTAATAAAATCCAAACTCTTTACCATGGTGTATTAGTCAGGGTTCTCTAGGGAAACAGCATCAACAGGAGATATCTGTCAATATTATGAGATTTTATAAGAGTCTCTCACACGACCATGGGGATGCACAAGTCCAGGTTCCGCAGGCAGGCTGCAAGCCAGGGGCTCCGATGAAAGTCTAATGAAAGGTCCTTGATGAGTTTCTGGGAGAAGTTGGCTGTCCAACAACGAGCTCTTCCCGAGGACTCCTTGACACCAATTTTCCAATCATGTTCCTTCTAGTCCCTGACCATCCAGCCAAACCATTGGCAACAGCCCATGAATCAGTGTACAAACGCACCTCTGGCCAATTCTTCTTCCAAGCAAAATGGAAAACTAGGTGCACTGCTCGAAGTTCTGCTCACAGGGAGGATTTGCCCTCACTGCTATCCTTCAAGGATGTCCCAGAAAAGGGCTGCAGTGCTGCAACTGTCCACTTTCAGGTGGTACCTGCATAACGTGCAGAACCATCTGTAAACCAGGCCCGAGTTTTCTCATCCTTAGTCAACTGATTGTAAGGGACTCCCCAAGAGGCCAAAGCTGTGGGCTGGGAAAGAGAAGGTAACATGGCAGGGGTAGGAACCATGGGCATTTGGGCTACTTCCTCATGTAAGTTATTTGTGCCTTCAGGACCTGCTCAAGCCCTATCTCGTATATACCACTTCCACTTTAT
>JAQZBX010112885.1:0-10155 GCA_029593785.1 Cabassous unicinctus | reverse complement strand
GACATCAGAGCAAGAACTACTATGCCGTAAGTTACTGTTCCTAAAAAGTTAACATCCTGTCACCATGGAACTGAAAGCGCTTATCTCAAGTCTATATGACGTCTGCAACCTTGCATAACTTCAAAGAGAATGCTTACGCTTGCCAAAAAATAGAATATAAAAACTGAGCTTATCTTGCAATAAAGTCAGTCGCCAGTCGCCAGTCGTCAGTCGTCAATTCTCACTTGGGTGTGCGACTCATCACTCTCGCCGACTCCCTTAAACCACCTTCAGTCTGCTCCCTCATGCCTCGGCTGGACCGCGGCACACCTATGATGCCAGAATCACCTTACCACAACCATGATATAGTAGCAAGAGGGTTTTACACCTTGTTAGGTAGGGCTTACTCCCTCTAACCAGCAGGAAGTAGTTACAGAAGAATAACCATTGTCCTTCAGCACCCCCTTAAGAATAAGGGTGCAAATCCTCTGAGGGGGGGAGCTGAGGCATGCTAGTTTAGGAAAAGGGAAGATGAGTCTAAGACCTGGCAGAAAAACATGGCCATGAAACACATGACCATGGAACTCCCCCTGGAAACCCCATGAGGGAAAGACCACCATCAAGGAGGCTGCTGGAAGAACCCTGTGAGAAACCAGGCATGAGAACACTATTTGGAATGAGATTTCTTTCAGAGTCAAGGAAAAGCCTGGGATATCCTCCAGGGGCCTCATGAATAGCTTAAAAGATAACCACAGAAACCAAATCTCTCTCTCTGCCTGGAGCAGCCCACACCTACACCTGGGGATGTGTAATCTGTCATTTTCTCCTGTTTCTGTTCCCTTCTCCCATTTTCCTCAATAAACTACAGATCTAACTAAACCAGGATGTTCTTAAATTCTTTTTTTCAACATAGCCAAGAACCTATAGGAATCCATCATCCCCCGAATTCCCTTTGCTTCAATTATACTGTTATTTAATATTATGCAGAAAACATTGTTAAATCTCTAGGAATTTTATACAATGTTTAAGTATTTATATGAACATTTTACTCATACAACTTTGGTTAACAGAAGGTTAGAAAATCCTTTTTAATTTTATAATACTTTCAGAAACACTTTTCATTCAACTTATTAAATGAACTTAGCTATTTTTATTACTTCACTTTTTTCAAGGTGAAAGACCAAATCTTGTACAAAAATTTGAAATACTTTTAAGGATTTAACTTTGAGAAAGCAAAATGTTAGATGTTGACAGGTTTGAACATTATGTTCTTTTAAAAACGAGGAGACTTTGTTTTCCTTAAACCACCAAGGACATGATAAGACTAAAGTACAAGAAGCTATTTTGATAAAACAGACTTTCTGCTTTGTATACTGATTAGTCAAGAAGAAACTCATTATAATGTTTTACTAATACAGACTAATGATTTAAGTAACTTTGTCACCTTAACAGTGAGAAATTCAAATTTTAGTTTTGCATCAGTATACTGTTTGCTACTAAAGCTTTTAAATTTATAGATAGATCCATTAAATCTTGCTCAACTTTGGCCACAAAAATTCCTTTTCCATGAACTTTTTACACTTTCTGAATCCATTCAGCTTTTGTCCCACATTTTCTTCTTTCTTAATAACCAGTCTTTTTCTTGGAACAAAATTACTTTCCCCCCCTTAATAATAAAAACACATTTTATATACCTTACATACCTAAGTTACCAAAATGATTTTGGAAACTGTCTCCAAGCAAACCTCTTACAACACACAATGACCATTAACACTAAGCAAACTTGTCAGAGTAATGATTCAATTTTTTTTATATGCAAACATAACTTTTTTTTCCATTTCAAATACCTGGTAGCATGCAATACTACAAATAGTTTTTCTGAGGCAAGTTGGCAGGGGAGGCTGGCTGCGATCAGGATTAAGCCATGATTTAATTGCAGGCTTACAAAAGCAACCAATATTTTTCTATTTTTTCTCTTCCTCTTTTACTTTCATAGAGTTGACCTGTTCAAAAGTTACTAAACTTTAACAGCACCAATTTTATCAATGTGGATATCCAGGTTCAGTTAGAATTAACATGGAAACAGAACAGAGAACATGAATGTTGTTAACTTTTTCTACTTCTCCAGCAGCCATACTAATTCTACCAGCCCTCACTAGCCCACAGTTGCACCATCCAGGCAGCAGGGAGTTTGCTGAGTTGCTGCTGGAATATTTTCCTTATCTCAGTTAACTCTTGAGCAGAATATGTTCTTACAATCATGGTTTCACTAAGTGCCCTATTTAGCACTTCTGCTTGTGCAGGATGCTGTATTTGTGATTTAGCCTTCCTTTGTACAGCAGTTTAACATGATATAAAGATTCTTTTATAGTTCCTACATCTGAATCACTGTCTCTTTCTTATCAGTTGCTCAAAGAGACCTGTCTTTAAGGCAGAATTGGAAGTCTGCAAATCCCTTTCTAACTTTAACTTTTATTCTAAGCAGTGGATTTCTTTGTTTTCCTTGAGACAATATGCTGTAACTAACTGTACCGCCCTTAGCAACAGCCAGCTTAATTGCTGTGACAGCATGCCTGATATCTTAACTAAACTTCATAATCTTTTCTTCTTGTATCACGTGCTCTACTCCCATCAATGTTTTGGGGGCATCCCTGTATTTATGCAGTGTTCCACAACAGTCAAGCAAGGGGGCAACTCCAAATTCTCTTGAAGGTCTCCACTTATCTGGTCCCCACTCATCCAGGAGGACAACCACCCCGACCCACATGGATGCTACAGGACAACTTGAGAAATCCCCTGCAGATTCTCCCTTCTTGAAGGTCATGCCCACCACTGCTGGTGGTCCTTTGGTCTCATGGCTAGCTCACTAATTTTTCCAAGCCAACTTTGAAGGGCATGTGCTGGGGCAGCCATAAGACCAAAGAACACATCAGGCAAATAGACATGAGTTTATTGGGATTTACAAACAGGAGAGACCTCAATAGTGGTCAATCACAAGATGAAGTTAGTGCTCCACAAAGAAGTGAGAAAAAGAGGGGGAATATAGGGTGTCTCAGGACAAAAAACATTTTATAGGGTATGAGAACAGAGTTTCTGAAAAAGTTACATGGGGTTCACAAATGGGGTGTTTGGTGATGTTATCACAAGGAGGGAGTATACAGCCTTGAGAATATTAAAGTTTACAGTAGGTCTGCTAGATTTTAGCTAGTAAGTGTCCACTTTAGTCTGGGTGGTTATGTGCTTCAGACTGTGTTTCATTTAAGGAGGGAATACCTGGTTCCTGGGCTCCCACAAATGCCCAGCCAGCCTTGGAGAAAAAGGGAACCACCCAGTCAGATCCAGAGAGAGGGAGAGCCATCCAGCCAGCCTGGGGAAGGAGAGAGTCACCCAACAGGCCCAATGGAGAAGTGTACCAACCAGACAGCTCCAGGGAGAGGGAAGATGTCCAGCCAGCCCTGGTGAGGGAAGAGCTGCTGAGGGGTGATCTCACAGGTGGGTCTGTGTTCAGCTTGTTCAGGATAGGAGGATGTGGGGAAAGATGTCAAGGAGAGCTGAGGGAACTTAGCTGGAAAAAACTTATATTTTTTTTCCTCTTTTTATATTTTCTTTTTCTTTTTTCCTCTTCATCTAGGTATTGGCAGAGAGGCCTGTTGTGGGGTGATTGATTGATGGGGACATGAAGCCAGAGAAGAGGAGATTAATGGTCACTGGTGGCCTGAGAAGGAGGCCTGACATTTTTTCCTTTCTCCCTCTCTCTGTATTCACCTTAGTACTTGCAGAGAAGGGGGCTGTGGTGTGATTGACCAACACAGGCAGCCTGAAAGGAGGTGCCTAACTGGTCCTAGTGTTCTGAGAGGGAAGCTCAGATTTTTTTCTTTTCTGTTCTTTTCCTTTGTTTTCTTCTCCTCTTCCTTATATTCTTTCCTTCTCCTGTTTATGTTCCTTTTTTCTTTTCTTCACATTTCTCTTGTGTTTTTTCTTTTTTCTTTTGTTCCTTTTAATTTTTATTTATTATTATTTTACACTCTTTTTTCTTTTTTCCTCTTTTTACACTTTCTTTCTACTTTTTATGCTCTCATTTTTTATTTCATTAGTTTCTTTCACCTTCTTTTTTCTTCTTTCTGCCTTTCCCTGTTTTCTCCTTCTTCTTTTCTCATTTACCTGTTTTTTTTTCCTTTTCTTTCCTTTTACATTTCCTTGGTTCATTTTTTCATCTCTTTAAATTTTTATTACTCTTTAATATTTTTCACTCTTAATTTTTCTCTCTTTTTTGTTCTTTTTCTTCCTTCTTTTCTAACTTTTTCTTATTCTTTCCTTTATTGTGGATCTAATATTTTTCAATTGAAGATAGGAAAACACAAAGATATAGAATAAGTAGAATCAAGTGTTAAGGGAAACCTTAACACAAAAGCAAATAAAAATAAAATGCAAGATTAGATAGAGAAACTGACTGAATGAATAAATCCACCAAGATAAAAAAAGGACTAGGACTAGACATCAGCAAAAATTATAATACTAAGAAACAGAATTCATTGCCCAGTTTAATGAATAATCTAAAAAGCAGAAGGAGATGCGTAATGTGGGACAACTAATCAAGAATATCCAAACAAATATCATGAATCAACTCAATGAAATGAAAGAAGAGATAAAGGATATAAAGGAGAAACTGGGGGAACATACAAAATAAATTGCATGAAATTTTATGTATGTAAACATACCTAAAAAGATAACAGCTCTTATAGTGATGAATGGCACAATGCAAGAAATTAAAAATACACTAGAAGCACATAACAGCAGATATGAACAGGCAGAGTCAAGAATTAGTGATGCTGAAGATAAGACATTCAAAAATGCACAGATAGAAGAACAGATTAAAAAAATGGAAAAAATTCAGCAGTGACTCAGAATTGGATGACAAAATGAAACACACATACAAAGGATTTATGGGCATCCCAAGGGTAGAAGAGAAGTAAAAGGGGGAAGAAGGGATGCCTGAGGAAATAATGGCTCAAAATTTCACAAAACATACGAGGAACATAGATGTACATGTCCAGGAGGCACAGCATACTCCAAGCACAAGAAATCTTAGCAGACCTACCACAGACACATACTTATCAAATTTCCAAATGCTCAAGACAAAGACAGAATTCTGAAAGCAACAAGAAAAATGAAATCCTTCATATTTAAGGGAAGCTCAATAAGATTAATTGCTGTTTTCTCATCTGAAACCATTGAGGTGAGAAGGCAGTGGTATGACATAGTTAAGGTGTTGAAAGAAAAAAAAATGTCAATCAAGAATTCTGTGTTCAGCAAAATTGTCATTCAAAAATGAGGAAGAGTTCAAAATACCCACAGATAAACAGAAAATAAGGGAATTTTTCAATAAGACTCATGCCATTCAAAAAATACTAAAGGGAGTTCTGCAGGTTGAAAGGAAAAAAAACAGGGGATACAGGGTTGGAGGAAAGTGTAGAAAGGAAGACTATTAGTAAAAAACTAAAAGAATGGAAAGAGAAATAAAAATAAAGTATGACATATATAAACTTAAAAATGGCTAATATAAGTATTGCATTTATAGTAATAACATTGATTGTTAATGGATTAAGCTTTCCAATCAAAAGACAGAGATTGGCAGAATGGATATGGAAATATGATCCATCTGTATGCTGTTTATAAGAAACTTACTTTATGCAGAAGGACACAAGTAACTTGCAAGTAAAAGGTTGGAAAATGATTTTACATGCAAACCATAACCAAAACAGGTCGGGAGTAGCTAAACTAATATACAACAAAATAGAATTTAAAAGCAAAACTATTTTAAGAGGCAAAAAATAGCACAATATATTATTAAAAGGGGTAATCTACCAAGAAGAAAGAACAAACAAATATTTAGGAACCTCATCAGGGAACCCCAAAGTGCATGAATCAAATATTGGCAAAATTAAGAAGAGAAATAGACACCTCTACAACCATGGTGGGGAAATTCAATACACCATTATCAACATTGGGCAGAACATCTCGACAGAGGCTCAATAGACAAACATGAATTAAACTTAATGTATTTATACAGAACATTACAACCGAAAACAGTAAGATATACATTCTTCTTGAGTAATCATTGATTATTCTCCAGGTTAGACAATATGCTAGTCATAGAACAAGTCTCAATTAATTTAGAAAGATTGAAATTACTCAAAACACATCTTCTGACCACCACAGGATGAAGCTGGAAATCAATAAAGGATGGAGAATCAGAATAGGAACAAACACATGGAAGTTAAACAACTCACTCTTAAGGAATCAGTGGATCAAGGAGGGAATTGCAAGATACATCACTAACTACATAGAATCAAATGAAAATGAGAACATCACATGTCAAAATTTATGGGATGCAGCTAAACTAGTGCTGAGAGGGAATTCATAATCCTAAAACCCTACATTAAAAAAATAAGAAAGAGCTAAAATTAAAGACCTAACTTCATGCCAGGAGTAACTAGAAAAAGAACAACAAACTAATCCTAAAGCAGGCAGATGGAAAGAAATAACAATGATTAGAGAGAATTAAATGAAATTTAAAATAAAAAAATACTAGAAAGAATCAACAATATCAAAATTTTGTTCCATGTGAAGATTAATAAGAATAACAACCCCTTAGCTAGACTAACAAAGAAAAGAAGAGAGAAGCTGCACATAAATAAAATCAGAAAGGAGAGAGGGAATATCACCACTGACCCATCAGAAATAAAGAGTATCATAAGAGGGTTTTTAAAAAAATGTATGCTAACAATATGGACAATTTAGATGACATAGACAAATTTCTATAAACACATAAGCAACCTACATTGATGAAAGAAGAAATAGAAGAAACAAGAGATTGATCACAAGAAGTGATATTGAATTAGTCATCAAAAACCTCCCAAGCAAGTAAAGCCCACTACCAGATGGATTCACAGGTTAATTCTATCAATCATTCCAGAAAGAACTAATAGCAATCCTGCTCAAATTCTTCCAAAAATTGAAGAAGAGAGAACATTACCTAACTCATTCTATGATGCCAGCATCACCCTAATACCAAGGCCACATAAAGATGCAACAAGAAGAGAAAACTACAGAACAATCTTTCTAACGAACTTAGATGCAAAAATCCTCAATAAAATACTTCCTAATTGAATCTAACAACACAACAAATGAATTGCACACCATGATCAAGTGGGTTTTAGCCCAGTTATGCAAGGAAATTCCAACATAAGAAAATCAATTGAGGCAGTACACCAAATTAAAAGATCAAAGAAAAAAAACAACACATGATCATCTCTATTGATACAGAAAACACATGTGACAAAACGCAGCATTCTTTCTTTATATGAACACATCAAAAGATAAGAATAGAAGGAAACATCCTCCACATGCTAAAAAGCATATATGAAAAACACACAATCAGTATCATATGCAAGAGTGAAAGGCTAAAGACTTTCCCTCTAAAATCTGGAAAAAGACAAGGATACCCACTGTCACCACTCTTATTTAACATTGTGTTAGAAGTACTGCTCAAGCACTTAGACAAGAAAAAGACATAAAATGCATTAAATTGGAAAGGAAGAAATAAAACTTTCACTATTTTCAAATGTCATGATCTTATATGTAGAAAGTCCTGAAAAATCTACAAAAAAAATATTCTAGAGATGATGAAGGAATTAGTAAAGTGCCAGGATATAAGATCAACATGTGAAAACTGGTAGCATCACCATCTGTGGTAAAGATTTTTGAGTAGATTTTGCAGAGGCAGTTGCTCAACCTCCACTGGTGAGGCAGACCACCTTTGGACTTGCTATCCTGCTGGAAGCAGATCTTTTTCACAAAAGCAAGGGAGAGGAAGTGGCCTGGAAGAATTGAAAGCAGGGACATGAACAGATATATGGACACCAATGTTCATAGCTATTCACTGTTACCAAAAGTGGAAAGCAACCAAAGTGTCCAACAAAACATCCCAAAAAACAGAAAGTATATACAACTGCAAACAAGACAGTTCCACCAATCTGCCCAATGGGATCTAAGTCCTCTCAGTCAAAAACAAAGTGGGCAGCACCATCTCAAAATCCTCAAAATCAAAATTGTACAAACATGAGGGGGGAATTCAACAATGGACTAAAGCAGACTTATTATTATTTCAGTAATGGAAGAACTTGCAACACTTATATAAAGGTAGTCATCACCAGAGGTTCTGAGGGGAAGGAGAGGAAAGACTAGGTGTAACATGAGGCACTTTTGGGACATTGGAATTGTTCTGCATGACATTGCAATGATGGATACAGGCCATTATAAATTTTGTCAAAACCTATAAAATTGTGCAGTGCAAATTATAAATCATAATGTAAACTATAGACCATAGTTAGTAGCAGTACTTCAATATGTGATCATCAACTGTAACAAATGTATCATGCAAATGAAAGATGTTGTTAATGGGGAAAAGTGGGGGGGAGTGGAAGAGGTATATGAGTATTCCCTCTCTTTTCAATGTAACATTTATGTAATTTAAAACTTCTTTCAAATGTTAATAACAATAAACAATCCAAAGAAAATCCTATGGGTTCCAGTGAAGGTAGTGCTGAGAGGGAAATTTTTAGCCCACAATGTTTACATTAAAAAAGAAGAAAGACCTAAAATCAAAGACCTAACTGAACACCTGCAGGAACAAGAAAAAACAAAACAGCAAACTAATCCCAAAGTAAGCAAAAGGAAAGAAATAATAGACTTAGAGTTGAAATAAATGAAATTGAGAACCAAAAAAAGCAATAAAGAGAATAGAAAATATCAAAAGTTGTTTTTTTTTGAGAAAATCAACAAAATAGACAAATCCTTAACTAGATTGACAAAAAAGATAGAGGATACAAATAAATAAAATCAGATATTGGGTTGGGTACATTACTAATGACCCCACTGAAATAAAAGATATCATAAGCATATACTATGAACAACTAGACAATGTATACTAAATGGAAAAATTCCAAGAAACACATGTATAAACTACACTGACACTAGAAGATACAGATGACCTCAAAAATCCAATCAAAATAAGAAGCTTGTGGGAAGCAGATGTGGCTCAAGTGATTGGAATCCCATTTAGCATATGGGAGGACCTGGGTTCAGTTTCTGGGGCCTCCTGGTGAGGGCAAGCTGGCCTGCACCTGCAGAGAGCTGACAGCCCACGCTTGTGGAGAGCTGGCATAGCAAAATGATGCAACAAAAGGAGACAAGCAGACACAGAGGAAACACGCAGCGAATGGATACACAGAAAGCAGAGAGCAAGCACAAGAGGCTGGGAGGGGAATAAATAAATAAAAGAATATATATAGTTCACCTGATAAAGTAGGTAACTAATGGGGAAAAAGATATATGAAAATTAACATTTCTACCAAATAGCACATTTCCTAAATAAAGAAAAGCTTGTTTAAGTTACCACTTGAGCAATTTCCCTATCACTTTAAAAGAAAAAAATAAAAAAAGAAAAGAGCTTGAAATAATCATCAAAAACCTCCCAAAGATGAAAAGCCCAGAAACAGATGGCTTCAGAGTTGAATTCTGCCAATTATTCAAAGAAGAATTAATACCAATCTTGCTCAAACTCTGCCAAAAAAATTGCACAGAAGTGAATGTTACCAAACTCATTCTATGAAACCAACCTCACCTTAATAACAAAGGTAAAGAAAGATACTATGAAAAAAGAAAATTATACACCAATTTCTCTAACGAATACAGATGCAAAAATCCTCAACAAAATACTTGTTAATCGAATCCAACAGCATATTAAAAGAATTGTATGTCATGATCAAGGGACTTTTATCCCAGGTATGCAAGTGTGGTACAACACAAGAAACCAAACAATGTAATACATCACATTAATAAATTGAGGAAGAAAAATCAGATGATCATCTCAATTGACATGGAAAACACATATGAAAAAATTCAACAGATTTCTTGATGAAAACTTTCCAAAAGGTAGGAATAGAAGGAAACTTTATCAACATGATAGAACGCATATAGGAAAAATCCACAGGTAACATATTCAATGGAGAAAGACTGAAAGCTTTCTGTCTTCAATATTACCACTGTCATTCAATATTGTGCTAGATCTAGCTGGAGCAATTAGGCAAGAAAGAGAAATGAATGACATCCACA
>JAQZBX010112884.1:0-10155 GCA_029593785.1 Cabassous unicinctus | reverse complement strand
CCAGTGTTGATTTCTTCATATGACTAATGTATCATGATAATGTAAGATATTGACATTAGTAAAAACTGGGTGAGGGGTATAAAGTAACTCTGCCTCTCTGCATTATCTTTGCAACTTTTCTGTAAATCTAAAACTATTCCAAAATTAAAAGCTTTTTGAAAAAAAATTTAACTTCTGCTCATTGAATGATACTATTAAGGAAATAAAATATAAGCAAAGAATCAGAGAAATGTTTGCAAAACACATAGCTAATAAGAGCATTGATCTAAAATATATAAAAACTCTCACAAGTCAATAGAAAGAAAATATACAGTAAGAAGATAATTAGTAAGAACACAAAAAACCTTTTGCCCAATAAAATAAGACAAAAGATATAAACAAAGAACTACAGATGACATAAAAGCACTAAAAAATATATGTACAATATCATTAGGTGTTAGGAAAATGCAAATTAAAACCATAACAAGATGACACGACACACCTATTGGAATGACTAAAGTTTAAAAATATGACAGGAAAGGAAGTGGAACAACTAGTGTTTTCATATATTGCTCACGGAAATGAAAACTAGTATAGCCAATTTGAAAAAAAAAAATCAGATAAGTGATTGCCAAGGGCTAGGGGTGAGAATAGGATATTGTGAAAGGGGCATAGGGAGCTTTTTGGAATGGTGGAAATATTCTATATCTTCATTATAGTGATGATTACATGACTATATATATTTGTCAAAATTCATAGAACTATACAAATAAAAATGGTAAATTTTTCTATATGTAATTTATACCTCAATAAAACCTGATTTTTAAAAAAATATCAATATCTTTGGCAGGGGAAGGCCAACACTGCATGAGTGTTTAAGCTTTAAAATGAAAAAGTCAAAGAATTATTTTGCTTGTTATCACTGAGTCAGGCTCTGCTGCCACATATTCTGGGGTACTTTTTTCGGCCCTTTGGAATATTCCAGTAGAAAAAAATTAAGGAAAACTGTGATATTCTGGGTAATTTTCCATGCCTTGAAGGAAAGCTATTTTAGACCTATCCATAAAATACCTGGGTTATACATCTCTGAATGGTGATTCTTCTGTGTTATAAACTAAAAGATCCTTTACTCGTGGTATACCAAACAAAGAATCACACAGCTGCCTTCAAGCATTGACAATATAAGTTAAATGCCACAGAAAATACATTACTTCAAAGAAATCCATTCAATTATTGAGGTTTGTGCTGGGGTAAGAAAAGTATTTTTAAATTTGATAGTAAAGGCAAAAACAACAAAGGTAAAAATTGATAAATATGACTATCAACATTTAAAACTACTGGATGTCAAAATTATGAAAAACAAAACCAAAACTCAAATAACAAACCAGGAAAAAATGTTAGTAAAACATAAAATTGACCAAAGATTAATATATTAAGCTTCCTTACATAACAATAAAAAGAACAAAGTAGTAAACAGAAGCAAGGGGTATGAATTGAAAATTCACAAAAGAATAAATCAAATGTACGAAAGACTATAAAAAAAAACTTCCAACTTGACTAGTAATAAAAGGAATACATATTTTGTCTATCAAACTGGTCACAATTTTTACTTGATAATGACCCATATGGTGCAAGAAAATGTCACCAACAAACAGTGTTGGCTGAAATGCAAATTAGCACCAATATTCTGGAAAATGGTTTGACAATATGTATCAAAAACCTTTAATGTGTGCATTCTGTTTGCCTCAGAAATAAAATCAATAGTGATACATGCAAATTTTAACTATCCTTCTCAGCATTGTTTATAATAATCGTGAACTGGAAGTTACCAATAGGGTTATATAGATAAATGATGTCAGGCAATGGGACTACTAAAAAAACATTAAAAGAATGTAGAAAAACTCTTTAAATTTAATTTGGAGTATTGCAGAGCATAAAATATATACATTTTCATACCATTCATTAATTTATTTTAAAGTGGGGAGAAAAAAATATACAAGATACAATAAATCTGGAACATTTTGTCCTGTCAAGAAGCCAAGAAGCTATGAAAGGCAATGGAAGGTCATATCAAAAGGACTCTGGAACCATATTGGAGAGACCCATCCACTGGCCAAATACAGAAAAATCTGAGCATCAATAGGTATAATATTTGCAATGAATTTGAAATGAGTCTGTAATGATAGTACAAAAGAAAGAGAAAATCTCATTGGTCACCTTTAGATAAGGTTAGGAAACCAACTCATTCTCTGAGTTAGCAAATAAAGTGAGAAAAAAAATCACACATTTATTCTGCCTTTCCTATATAGACTGTAACTCAGGGTAATCAAAAGATTGATATAAGGTAATCTTTATAGGTATAGGTATTTATAAGTACTCTTAGTACTTACAGTACTTATTTAAGTACATATATACATATGCATGTGTGCATACACGTATACACACTTCTTTATAGAAGTACTTCAGCTAAAATGAAAGAAGGTTGATGGAATAAAAATGTCACTATTTTGCAACATCTAATGATTAATGATCATCAGTGACTGTTAACATAACAATAAAAGACAACCAGATATCATGTACAATCTAAAAATGAAAATTAGTTCAGGGCAGAATAGAGTTTATATAGAAGGATGAAAGCCCTTGAAAATGTGTTCAAATCATATGAATTTTTAAAAATGTTTCTTCTAACAGTATTTTTAAAGGCAGATATAAATATTTTATCTTTCTTTTCTTTTCTTTGATAGCTTACTTCAGTTTTTCCAAATGCATAAGACTATAGCTACTCAATGCCAAGAGCCCAGCTTTTAAAATGTCCCAGCGCATCACCATCCCAGAATCCTCAGGATTGGGGAATGAACTATGGACTAGAGTAGACTTACTGGTATTCTGTTATAGACATATTGTGATTCTAGCAATGGAAGAAATTACAACATTGATGTGGAGGCAGTAACCACTGGAGGCTCTGGGGGCAGGGAGAGGGAAAAACAGTTGTAACACGGGTGCTTTTTCGGGACATGGGAATCATCCTGAATGACATTGCAGTGACAGATACAGGCCATTTTATATCGTCACATAACCTGCAGAATTGTGTAGGAGAGAGTGCAGACTACAATGTGAACTATGGTCCATGCTCAGTGGCAAAGCCCCAGGATGCATTTAACAATTGCAATGAATGTGCCACACTAATGAAGGATGTTGTTTATGTGAGGGTGTGGGAGGTGTGCGGAGCGGGGCATATGGGAATCCCTATATTTTTTGTGTAACATTTATGTAATCTTAGTATCTTTTTAAATTTTTTTTTAAATTACAAAAAATAAAAAGTAAAAAAAAATTTAAAAATGATATAATGTCCCAGCATTGGTTAGCCAACACCATAGGAACAAGAGAATTTGTTGCCCAAGTGCTTATTTTGACTACATATAAACAGAGCCTGAATCCAAAACCACAGTATCTTATAATCATTATGCAAAGAACATATCAACATGAATTGGAAGAAATAGTTGTCATAATTTTGTATGGAATTAACCAGAAACTCAACCATTTATTTTAAGAACAAAAGGTACCTAAAATGGCCAATGTCAAACGTTACAGGAATAAAACAATGATATTTGTCCTTGATAATTCAGGAAATCAGTTCAAATTTGTTGAGATTTAAATACATATTTAGGTAAAAAGCTGCCCCCTTCCTTTTTTTTAAGTTGAGGCAGGCTTATAAAAACAGATACATAGCAATCTCTAAAAATATGTCTTAAATGAAGAGTGCAGAAGAGTATAATATAAAGATGCCCTTTATGGGAAACATGCTTATTTTCTCAAATGTGCACTAAATATTCAGAATGATGGCCAGGAATCTGGATGACTGAGAGCCAGAGGTGGAAGGGAGGATAATGTTTTATAGCACACTACTTCTTATAACTTTTGTGTTTTTACCATGTGCCTCATTAACTAATCTAAGTTTAAATGGGATAATATAATTTTAAAATTATATTGAGGGCAACATGATCATCTCGATAATACAGACAATATAGGAAATAGCTTCATTCTTCTCAGCTACTAATCTGTAAATGCCGTGGCAAAGTTTCTTACACATGTTTCTTACACAAAGCTAGGAAAATCCGTCTGAAACAAACAGAATAATTTTTCCTCTCTAGTACATAGTTTCTGAAAAGCTTCGCACTAAATTCACAATAAAACGCAGTGGGGATTCTGGCCATTTATAATTTAGCAAGAGGGGATTCTCACAAAGTAAAACGTCCTTCTTAGCCTCCTGGATTCAATTACTTGAAGACTTAATTCCTTTTCTATATACCACCACAGGTCAATAGATAAACATGCCAGATTCTTTTTTATTTACCTAAAATCTGGATTAACCAATAAATCAAATAAGCAAGAATCGGATAAATGAGATTTATGGACAAATTTTACACAAATGTAGGTCAGAGATTTTTTTCAAGCCGCAACTCAAATTTTAACATGGCCACTTGAATTTTTTAAAAAAGCAATTTATTGAAGTATATCATTCATACATGAATATACAAAAACAATAAGTGTTTAGTAAACATTGTGAACTTACAAAATAAACATGTGTAACATCATACAGGGCTCCCATACATCACCTCACCACAAATACTTTGCATTGTTGTGATATATTTGTTAACAAATTATGAAAGAGCATTGTCAAAGTATTACTACTAACTATAGTCTGTATCTTGGTCCCCTAAACTTTTTTTTAAGGATTTATTTATTTACTTACTTACTTTTATCCATTTTTACCCCCACACACACCCTGTTTTTGCTGTTTTTGTGTCCATTCACTGGACAACTCTCTGTGTCTGTTTCCTGCTCTCTCTTCTCATCCTTCTCCTGTCTTCACTGGGATTTGATCCTCAGAACCACCGATGTGGGAGAGAGGCATCCTACCGCCTGCACCACCTTAGTTCCTGTTTTTTCGGTGTGTCTCATCTTGGCTCTGCCTTGTGTCACTCTCCTGTTACGTCATCATCTTGCTGCATGGCTCACGGGGTCTGACGGTGCACCTGTGCGCGGGGCCTGCTTGCAGGGCCTGACGGCACACCCGCACACAGGGCCTGGCAGCCCGCATGCCTTCTATATTTTTCTTTTTATTCTTACCAGAAGGTCCTGGGGATCGAACCCACGTCCCTCCATATGGGAGCCGGACACCCAACCATTTGAGCCATATCCGTCCCCCTGCTATATCTCTTAAAGTTGACCAAAGGTACCTAGATTTACAGTCATTTCCCATACAGGATGGTCATATAATAAATTAGGCTTGGTTTATCACCAGCATTCTAAAAATCAGACCTAGGGAGAAAATCTAGGACTGGGGACACATGCATGGTTTCTAATATAGTGAATGTTTAGCCTACCCTAATTATCACAAAATCAGGACAGTGAGAATATTTGTATTGAATTTTTTAAAACAAACTTTATTTTTTATTTTTAGAACAGTTCTTCCACTTATTTGTTCTTTTTTTATTACTATAAAATTCACATAACAAAGAAAATTCACCATTTAAAAGTTCAGTGGCACTTAATACATTCAACAATGTTGTGCAATCATTACCATTCTCTAGTTCCAGAATATTTTTATCACCCCAAAAGGGAATCCAGAACCCATTAAGCAGTCACGCTCTACTCTCTTCTGGCCAGGCCCTGGTAACCACTAATCTGCTTTCTGCCTCTATGATTTGCCTAATCTAGATATGTCTATAAATGGAATCATAAAATGCTTGTCCTTTTGATCTGACTTCTTTCACTTAGCATAATGTTCTTGAGGTTCATCCATGTTGTGGCATGTATGAGTACTTCATTTCTTTTTATGGCTGAATAACATTCCATTGTGTATATATACCACATTATGTTTATCCATTCATCAGCTGATGGACCCTCGGCTTGTTTCCACCTTTAGGCTATTGTGAATAGTGCTGCTATGAACATTCATGTATAAATTTTTGTTTGAATACCTGTTTTCAATCTTTGGGGGTATTTACTTAGGAGTAGAATTGCCAGGTCTTATGGTTATTCTGTGCTTAACACACTGAGAAACTGCCAAACTGTTTTCCACAGTGGCTACACCATTTTACATAATAGATCCTATGGATATATGATTTGCATATATTTTCTCCTGCTTACTTGATGGTGTCCTTTGATGCACAAAAGTTTCTAATTTTGATGATGTCCAGTTTATCTATCTTTCTCTTTTATTGCTCAGGCTTTTGGTGTCTAAGAAACCATTGTCAAATCCAAAGTCATAATGAGCCCTGTTTTCTTCTAAGACTTTTATAGTTTAGCGCTAATATTTAGGTCTTTCATTTATTTTGAGTTAATTTTTGTACATGGTGTGAGGTAAGGATTCAACTTCATTCTTTTGCATGTGAATATCCAGTAATTTGAAATTCCAATAAAGGTAGAACATGTTGACTTGTACTATAATGAATAGTGTATTTAACGTGGAAAAGTATCTTTTAGTAGTTTGTAGTTAGAGTGCGAGATAAGTTGGAATAATCAGGAAACACCACATAAATTAATTCCACATTTTCATTTATATACGTAAGTATAAAGGAGGAGAATTTTTAAGCAAATTTTGACTATTACTTCCATTTGCCGAATTGAAAAATGACATGGAAAATTCACTTCAAAATCACATAAAATATATCAAAGGCAATTTGCTGGCATTTAGTATATTGGAAAAAAACAAATGTTAGCTGTGAAATGGTTCCATGTAAAAGAAGTCACAGTGACCTTGTTCACCTGCTCTGTAAGAAATTTTCAACACAAACTAAATTTTAAAACTTGGGAGAGCAAGCTTCTTTTTGGAGATATTTGTTTTATTTCTTAAAGAGTTCAAACCCTTTTGATGATTTATTTGTCTTGCTCACAGATAACAGCCTGCCACATACCTTATTGACCAGAAGCAATCTTAGATTTTAAGTAGAAAATTCACTTTCTTTAAGATTTTTCCTTCCAGTTACCATAACAATGTGATCTAATCATAGATGTTCTTGCTAGAAGATATTGGAGAAATTCTAATATTCTGTTTTCTGCTTTCCAGCAGGGAAGATACTATTATCACTATTTTCTAGTCACATGATTTTATAGTCACATATTTTACTAGTCACATAACTGGTAAGTGGTGGCAGAAACCCTCGAACAAGAGCACCACCCTACTGCATTTTTCTTATTACAGTACATTTTCAATGGCATTGATAATGCTTTTGGTAGGATAACCTAGCCCCATATTCTGAAACCCCTTTTCCTTCTGTAGAAAATCGAGTGTGGACATGGGGGAAGAAATTGGAGCTTTAAATCTGACAATATGCTTGAGATATTCCAGGTAGTGCTCTTGCAATTATGAGTATGTTGAAATTCCACTCACTTCTCTCTCCCCATAAGGATTGGTCAACGTTTCTTTAAGCACTAAGCTAAAGGGCTAAAGGATTACTTTATGAGCTAAAAGCTCTTACTACTGGTAATGGTCTCGTGAATAATAACTGTATTTTAAATAATACTTTACTCATGTGAATTTTTCATTGGATTGCAATTAACTTTTCAACGTGATAAGCAGGGATTCAGGGGGTTTTAAAGGACTAGTGCCATAAATGGAACTAAAATTCAAAGAGATGCTGAGAAGGCCACCCATACACTGGATATTCCCAAGCCCCAAGAGACCTCACAGGCCCCACCCATCATCTGTCTTCCCTTCTGTTGCAGGGATACTTGCTATGTTAACAGAGCCAACTGTACCTGATCCATGTCTGAGGTGGACCCCAGTATGGCCTCCCCACCAACCGGCCCCACCTCCCCCAGTCTCTCACAGACCAAATCATGCCATGGCTGAAGCTCCCCAAACTGCCCTAAGAGGAAAAGCACTGGCCAGAAGCAGATGGACACAACCTCAGAGGACCAAAGTGGGCATGAAATAGTTGCCTACTAGGCACCAGCATTGCCACCATGGTGCAGGGTCACTCTGAAAGGACATTTGGGATGGGGACAGAATACAGGAACCACAATGGCCTGCCTGGTGATTTGGCATGGAGACTCCAGAAGAGTCCCTAGGCAGTGCCCACATGGCTCCCCAGGGTACAGGACATGCACCAGCCCTTTGGGGAGGAGAGAAAGGGGAGAGCCAAAAAATGTGCCTGTGGAGGTTTGAAGCTGTATCTACCCCAGAAAAACATATTATTAAATCTAGTCTATTCCTGTGATGTAAACCCTTATAAGTAGGATCTTTTGTTGAGGCTTCTTCAATTAAGGTGTTACTCACCTCATTCAGGATGGGACTTAATCCTATTACTGGAGTCATTTATAAATGGAATGAATACAGAAAGAGAGAGAGAAAGAGAGAGAGAGAGAGAGAGAGAGAGAGAGAGAGAGAGAGAGAGAGAGAGAGAGAGAGAGGAAGCCATGGAAGCAAGAAGCAGAACTCAACAAACCCAGAAGAGAAGGGAGAGAGAGCTGACGCTGCCATGTGCCTTGCCATGTGGCAGAGGAGCCAAGGATCTCTGGCAGCTGGTCTTCAGGAAGAAAGCCAGCTTGATGATGCTTGATTGGGCCATTTTCATGGTTTCAAAGCTGTAAGCTAATAAATTTCCATTGTTTAGGCCAGCCCACTTCATGGAGCAGCCTAGGAAACTAAAACAATGGTTAAGGTGTGTTTCATGAAAGACAGCTGTTCTAAGAAATACTATTAGGAATTTCTTCCAAAAATTAATGCTAGGAATATTGTTTACAAATATTATTTAAATACATTTTATTTTTTTTTAAACATTACTAATTTTTTTTTAAAGATTTATTTATTTACTTTACCCATTTTAAACCCCCCCTTCCCCGTTTGCTGTTTTGTGTCCATTCGCTGGGCAATTCTCTGTGTCTGTTTCATCTCTTCTCATCCTCCTCCTCCAGTCTTCACCAGGATTCGATCCTGGAGACCTCCAATGTAGGAGAGAGGTGTTCTAGCCATCTGCGCCACCTTGGCTCCTTTACATTTTATATTTATAAGCATAAATGGATGTATATGCAAAAATACTAGACATATATGTACATGTAAGACAATTATTACTAGACACCTGGGTTTTTTTTGTTTTTATTCTTATGAAGTTTTTTTTTTTTTACCATCTATTCAAAGTGTATAATCAACAGCTTTTAGTAAAATCACCGTGTTGTATATTCATCACCACAAAAAATTTTAGAACAATTTCATTACTCCAAAAAGAAAAACTCCTGTTTTTGTTATTTGTGTTATTTTTGTTACATGATAATCCGCCTTCAGGAAGTGGGATAGCATATAACTGAATGCCTGGCAATTGCACAAGACATTTGATCTGGATATTGATTCATAAACAATACTTACCAAGAATCCTTCATTTTGCAAGGCATCTATAGGATGACCTTTGGTAAATGTGGTGCTTTTCTTTTTTCAAATGACAATCTAGTGTTGTAATATTATATGATATTTCTTGGTCCTTGACTTCAACGCAGCTCTG
Source organism: Cabassous unicinctus (assembly GCA_029593785.1). Taxonomy (NCBI): domain Eukaryota; kingdom Metazoa; phylum Chordata; class Mammalia; order Cingulata; family Chlamyphoridae; genus Cabassous; species Cabassous unicinctus. The sequence goes on along the minus strand of JAQZBX010112884.1, from coordinate 673 downwards.
ATTGCTGTTGTCCTGTTTCATTCTAACTTACAATGTGTGCCCGGATCAAATATCTTGGGGAAGTGCTGCCCTGGGAGATACTTTTAGCTTGGAAGAAGAGTATTAAAGGGAGAATGTAACACTCAACACATGCAAGCACCATAAGTAATCAGATAAATAATGTAAAGAAAGCGATAGCTCCATGACATTTCTGTGCATCTGCTTCCTACTGAGGCAAAAAGGACTCAGCCAACCTCACAGCTTCACTGCTACTGTCACTTTGAAAAAGGTTAGCAAACACCCAGTTCTGCTCTCCCCAGAAGTCTACATTGCTACCTGCTCCTGTTCACCTTCTCCACCTGCTGCTACCAGACTCACCTAGTGCTCCAGTGCTGCTGGAGCACTCACCTAGGTCTGGTGCTCCTCTTCCTCATATCTGTGTGGAGAGGCCTGAGGACAGGCACAGCTGAGACAGCGAGAGGCAGTCCTAGCACTACTATGGCTGCCAGTCACTGCAGGCACACAAGTTAGGTTTGGTAGAAAATAACTAAGAATAATGGGCCCATAAGGGTGAACAAAACTAATGAGGAGGGGGCGGATGTGGCTCAGGTGGTTGGGCGTCCGTCTGCCATATGGAGGGACCTGGGTTCGATCCCCGGGACCTCCCGGTAAAATAAAAATATATATATATAGA
>JAQZBX010112883.1:0-10147 GCA_029593785.1 Cabassous unicinctus | reverse complement strand
CCCCCCCCATTGTTTTGCACTCACTGTCTGCTCTCTGTGTGTTCTTCTATGTCTGCTTGTATTCTCTTTAGGTGGCACTGGGAACCGATCCTGGGACCTTCTGGAGTGGAGAGAGGCTGCTCAATCTCTTGCACCACCTCAGGTCCCTGGTCTGCTGTGTCTCTTATTGTCTCTCCTCTGTGTCTCTTTTTGTTTCATCATCTTGGGCCACCACTCCTGTGCAGGACAGCAGTCCTGCATGGGTCAGCACTCTGCATGGGCCAGTTCTCACTTGGGCCAGCTCACCACGCGGGCTAGCTTGCTTTTCACCAGGAGACCCCGGGAATCGAACCCCAAACCTCCCATATGGTAGACGGGAGCCTAATCGCTTGAGCCATGTTTGCTTCCCAGAATTGCCCTTTTTATTAATATACAATGGCCTTCATCTCTTATAACAGTTTTACTTTTAAAATCTATTTTGACCCGTATTAATATCACTACTCTGGATCTTTTTTGGTTACTATTTGTATGGAATATTTTTTCCCAGCCTTTCACTTTCAACCTGATTGTGTCCTTGTGTCTGAGGTGGGTCTCTTATAGACAGCATATAGATAGCTTATATTTTTAATCCAATCTGTCAGTCTATGTCTTTTGAAGAGGAATCAACCCATTAATATTCAGTGTTACTACTGTAAAGGCATTACTTCATCCATTTTATCCTTTGCCTTCCCATTGTCATATCTTACTATTGTCTGTCTTTTTACCTTTTAAGTTACCCTTACTAATAATCTTCATTTCTATACTTTTCTCTAAATCTCTCACCCTTGTCTTTTCCTTTCAGGCTGTAGCACTTCCTTTAGTATCTCTTATAAATCTGGTCTTTTGGTAACATACTCTCTGTTTTTGTTTGTCTGTGAAGACTTTGACCCTCATTTAAAAAAAAATTCTACCTTTAACATTTTAAAAAGTATACATTTTTAAATAGAGAAGTTGTGAGCTTACAGGACAATCATGCATAATGTGCAGAATTCCCATACTTCATCCCTCCACCAACACCTTGCATTGTTGTGGAAAATTTTTACAGATTATGAAAGAAAATCATCAAAATATTGCTACTAGTTATGGTCCATAGCTTATATTTGGTATATTTTTCCATACACCACCCTATTATTAACACCATGTATTAATGTTGTACATTTATTATAGTTCAAGAGAACACTCTCATGTTTGTGCTGTTAACCACAGCCCATCATCTACCACATGGTTCGCTGTGTTATACAGTCCCATACCTTGTACAATCCAACCAAAATGTACACTCAGTGGCTCTCACTTTCATCACAGAGTTGTGCAGTCATTGCCTCCATAAATTTTTGGATATTTTTCTTAGTTCAAAAGAAAAAAATGCCGTATCCCTATATTTACCCTTAGCATTGATATACTACCTTCTTTGGCATTAATATTACAGTATTGATGTTATCTGTAGTCATAAGTTACAATAATTATATTTTCCCAAGCATCACCATATTCTTACCACCTTGTAATAGTGACATTCATTTGTTCTAGTTCATAGAAGAACATTCTTGTATTTGTACTATTAACCACAATCCTCATCCACCACCAAGTTCACTATGTTATTCAGTTCCTAGATTATTCTTTAGCTTTCTTTCAATTGATATTTATGTCCCTAAAGTACCCCTTTCAGCTGCATCCCATTTATAAACCATCACCATCCACGTTAGTTATACTCACCATAATGTGTTACCATCAACTCTATCCATTTCCATACTTTTACAGTCAAACTAATTAAAAAGTCTACATATATTAAGCATCAGTACCACTTCTCAGAACTCATCCTATCTCCTAGTAGTCTATACTCTAGGTTTTAACTCCATGTGTTTATTCTTTATATTTAGTTCATATTAGTGAGGCATACAATATTTGTCCTTTTGTGTCTGGCTTATTTCACTCACCACAATGTCCTCAGGGTTCATCCATGTTGTCATATGTGTCCCAATTACATTTCTTCTTACAGCAGCATAGTATTCTATCATATGTATATACCGCATTTTACTTATCCATTCATTGGTTGATGGATACTTGGGTTGTTTCCATCTTTTGGCAATTGTGAATAATGCCGTTATGAACATCAGTGTGAAAATGTCTGTTTGTGTCCCTATTTTCAGTTCTTCTGGATATATTCCTAGTAGAGGGATTGCCAGATCATTTGGTAGTTCTATATTTAGCATCCTGAGGAACTGCCAAACTGTCTTCCACTGAGGCCACACCATTCTACATTCCCACCAACAGTGAAGGAGTGTTTCTATTTCTCCACATCCTCTCCAGCCCTTGTAGTATTCTGTTTTTTTAAATAATGTCCATTCTATGATGTGTGAGATACCTCATTGTAGTTTTGATCTGTATTTCTCTAATAGCTAGTGATGTCGAACATCTTTTCATGTGCTTTTTCACCATTTGTATTTCTTCTTTGGAGAAACGTCTATTTAAGTCTTTTGCCCATTTTTAAATTGAATTGCTTGCCCTTTTATTGTTGAATTATATGTTCTTCTTATATAGCATGGAAATCAAGCCCTTATCGGAAATGTGTTTCCAAATATTTTCTCCCATTGAGTATGCTTTTTCACCTTCTTGACAAAGTCCTTTGAAGCACATATGTATTTAAGTTTGAGATGGTCCCATTTATCCTTTTTTTTTTTTTTCTTTTATTGCTTGTGCTTTAGGTGTAAGGTTTAAGAAACCAACACCTACCAACAAATCTTGATGATGTTTCCCTACGTTATCTTCTAGAAGTTTAATGGTTGTAGCTTTTATAACTTGGTCTTTGATCCATTTTGAGTTAATTTTTGTATAAGGTGTGAGATAGGGGCCGGGTCCTCTTTCTTTCTTTCAGCTATAGATATCCAGTTCTCTTAGCACCATTTGTTGAATAGACTGTTCTGCCCCAGCTGGGTGGGCTTGACAGCTTTGTCTGTGTCTTGTGAATATCTGTTTCTGAACAATCACTTTGGTTACATTGCCCTATATGCCTATCTTTATGCCAGTACTATGCTGTTTTTACCACTGTAGCTAGGTAATATGATTTAAAGTCTGGAAGTGAGACTTCATTCTTCCTTTTTAAGAAGTTTTTGGCTCTTTGGGGCCACTTATCCTTCCAAATAAATATGATAATTGGCTACTCCATCTCTTTAAAAAAGACTGTTGGAAATTTTATCAGGATTGCATTGAATCTGTAAACGAATTGGGGTAGAATTGACATCATAGCAATATTTAGTCCTCCAATACATGAACACAGAATGTCTTTCCATTTATTTAGGTCGTCTTTGATTTCTTTTAGCAATGCGTTGTAATTTTCTGAATACAGGTCCTTTATGTCCTTGGTTAAGTTTATTCCTAAACATTTGATTCTTTTAGTCACTATTGTAATGGAATTTTTTCCCGATTTCCTCTTCAGATTGCTCATTAACAGTGTATAGAAACACTATGGATTTTTGCATATTAACCTTTTATTCTGCCACTCTGCTGAACTCATTTATTAGCTCTATTAGCTTTGTTGTAGATTTTTTGGGACTTTCTAGGTATAGGATCATAATCATCTGTGAATAGCGTAAGTTTTACATTGTCCTTCCAACTCGGACACCTCATTTCTTTTTCTTACCTGATTGCTCTAGCTAGAACCTCTAGCACTATATTGAACAACAGTGGTGACATTGGGCATTTCTGTCTTGTTCCTGATCTCAGTGGGAAAACTTTCTGTCTTTCACTCTTGAGTACAATGTTAGTGGTGGGTTTTTCTTATTTACCCTTTATCATGTTGAGAAAGTTACCTTCAGTTTCTATCTTTTGGAGTGTTTTTATCAAGAAAGGATGCTGTATTTTGTCAAATGCCTTTTCTGCATTAATCAAGATGATCATGTGATTTTTCTTCAATTTACTTATGTGATGTATTACTCTGATTTTCTTGTGTTGAACCACTCTCTAATGCCTGGGATAAAACCCATTTGATCACGATGAACAATTCTTTAATGTGTTGTGGATTCAATTAGCTAATATTTTATTAAGGATTTTTGTATCTATATTCATTAGGGAAATGAATCTGTAATTTTATTTTTTCATAATATCTTTATCTGGCTTTGGTATTGTATTAGGGTGATGTTGGCTTCATAGAATGAGTTTGGTAGCATTCCTTCCTGTTCAATTTTTTGGAAGAGTTTGAGCAAGATTGGCATTAAATCTTTTTTGAATGCCTGGTAGTAGAATTCACCTGTGAAGCCATTTGCTCCTGGGATTTTCATTTATGAGAGTTGTTTGATAATTGTTTCAATCTCTTTACTTGTGATTGGTTTTTTGAGGTCTTTTATTTCTTCTAGGGCAGGGGTTTCTTAACCAGGGGTCCAGGTCTGTGGAAAGATTTCAGGGGTCCATGAGCTTGAATTAATTAATTTTGAATAATCCTAAATTTTAATTTAAAGACATGCTGATGTTGAGTGTCATAAATCTATCTTCCACTACATTCTGAGAAAGGGTCTATGGTTTCTACCTGACTGGCTAAGGGGTCCATGGAACAAAAAAGATTATGAACCTCTGTTCTAGGGTCAGTATAGGTTGTTCATATGTTCCTAGGAATTTGTCCATTGCATCTACATTGTCTAGTTTCTGGTGTACAGTTGTTCATAATATTGTCTTATGATCTCTTATTTCTGTGGGGTCAGTGGTAATGTCCCCATTTTCATTTCTGATTTTATTTATATGCATCTTTTCTATTTTTCTTTGTCAGTCTGGCTAAGGGTTTGTCAGTTTTGTTTATCTCCTCAAAGAATCAACTTTAGGTTTTGTTCATTCTATTGTTTCTCTGTTTTCAATTTCTTTTATTTCTGCTCTAATCTGTTATTTCTTTCCTTCTGCTTGCTTTGGGATTACTTTGCTGTTCTTTTTCTAGTTCATCCAGGTGTGCAATTATGTCTTCTATTTAAGCTCTTTCTTCTTTTTTAATGTGTAAGCATTGAGGAATATAAATATTTCCCTCTCAGCACTGCCTTCACTGCCTCCCATAGGTTTTGATATGTTGTATGCTTGTTTTCATTCATCTCGAGGTATTTATTGATTTCTCTTGCAATTTTTTTTTGTTGACCAACTGATTATTTAAGAGTATGTCGTTTAATCTCTATATATTTGTGCATTTCCCCTTTTTCTGCCTGATGGTGATTTCTAGTTTCATCCCATCATGATCAGAAGAAGTGCTTTGTATAATTTCAATCTTTTACAGTTTATTGAGATCTGTTTTGTGACCCAACATATGGTCTATCCTGGAGAAGAATCCAAGAGCCCTTTAGAAGAATGTCTATCCTGCTGTTTTGGGGTGCAATGTTCTGTATATGTCTATCAGGTTTGTTTTATCATATTATTCAAGCTGTGTTTCTTTATTCATCCTCTGTCCAGATGTTCTATCCGATAATGAGAGTGGTATATTGAAGTCTTCAGCTATTATTCTAGAGGGATCTATTTCTCTCTTCAGCTTTGCCAATGTTTGTCTCATGTATTTTGGGGCATCCTGGTGAGGAGCATACAAATTTATGAATGTTACTTCTTTCTGGTAGATTGCTTTTATTAATATATAATGTCCTTCCTTGTCTTTAATAACAGCTTTGCTTTTAAATTCTATTTTTTCCAATATAAGTATAGCTACTCCAGCTTTTTTTTTTTTTTTTTTTTTTTTTTTTTTTTAAATATACCGCCTGTGTATCTTTTTTCCAGCCTCTTACTTTCAATATGTTTGTATCCTTGGGTAAGATGTATCTCTTGGTTACAGACTCTCTCAGTTTCTGTTTAGCTGCGAATATTCTAAAATTGCCCTTTTTTGAAAGACAGTCTTGCCAGATATAAAATTTTTGGCTGGCAGACTCACCTTCATTTTTTAAGGACAATTTTGCCAGCTAATGAATTCTTGGGTGGCAGTTTTTGTCTTTCAGTACCTTAAATACATCATACCACTTTCTTCTCACTTCCGTGGTTTCTGATGAGAGATTGGCACTTAATCTTATTGAGGTTCTGTTGTATGTGATGCGTTGCTTTTCTCTTGTTGCTTTCAGAATCCTCTCTCTTTCTCTGGTATTTATCATTCTGAATAGTAGGTGTCTCAGAGTAGGTCTATTTGGATTTATTCAGTTTATGGTACTTTGTCCTTGGATATTGATATTTATGTCTTTCTTAAGGGTTGGAACATTTTTGGTCATTATTTCCTCAGATATTCTTTCTGCCCCATTTCCATTCTGTTCTCTTTCTGGGACACCAGTAACACATATATTCGTTTCATGTTGTCATTCAATTCCCTGAAGCTTTAGGTTTTGTTCATCCTCTCTATTGTTATTCTGTCTACAGTTTCTTTTATTTCTGCTCTACTCTTTGTTATTTCTTTCCTTCTGCTTGCTTTGGGATTGGTTTGCTGTTCTTTTTCTAGTTCCTTCAGGTGTACAATTTTGTTTTCTATTTTAGCTCTTTCTTTTCTCTTTCTGTTCTCCTGTCTTTTCAAGTTCAGATGCTTAGTCCTCCAATTTTCTAATTCTGTCTTCCATCAAGTTAGATCTGATGTTATATGCCTCTAATTTATTTTTAATTTCATTGATTGTGTCTTTCATTCCCATAAGTTCTGTTACTTTTATTTGCAGGCTTTCAAATTATTCTTTATGCTCACTCAGTGTCTTCTTATTATCTTTTATCTCTTTAGTCATATTTTCCTTCAACTCCTTGAATTGATTTAGGAGATTGATGTGATTATCATTGATTAGTTGTCTTAAATCCTGCATCTTGTCAGGATTTTTGGTTTGTTTCTTTGACTGGGCCATCTTTTCCTGTTTCTTAATATGGTTTGTAATTTTTTTTTGCTGATGTCTAGGCATCTGAATATGTTGGTGAATTTACTCTGATTGTCAATTTCTCTCTCATGCCTAGTGGTTTTGTTTCATGGCTCTTCTTTGATTTTTGGTTCAACTTATTCTAAATCTTTAATATTGTCCAGCTTAAGTTATCAAAATAGGGCCAGGGACTCATTAATGGGGCACAGATCTGCTCCAAGGGTTCTGAGATGAGAAACTCCTAAAATCAGTGTTTCTCCTTGCATTTTCCCAGCCTGCCAGTAGATGCTGCTCTTTGGCGAGTCTTTCCACAGAAGTGTCTCTTTTGACCTCCACTTGTCCATTTATTCTGGTCTGGCCAGAGTGAAGATTCAAAGTTGGCTCTGCTGACCAAATTCACTGAAGCGAAACCACTCTCTGCCTCCTGCCTCACCCTCCCTCTTCCCAAGGGGGAAGACATCTGTTCCCCTCTAGGTTGGCTACAATGAGCCACAGGTTTTATCCAGGCTTTTCGCCTTGGGGGTACCATTTCCGGCCAAGGGGGTTAGTAAATCATGGTTTTGTTTCGACTTCTTCATCTCTCTGTCCCTCATCCTCCTGGAGGATGTATAGCACTCACCTGGTCTACAGATCCCCAAAGAAGCCCCCTTGGACAACTTTTTGGTTTTCCTTCACTGTTTTTGTGAGAGAGTTGAGCCCTCCCTACCTACTCCAATGCCATTGTCTCAGAAGTGTTATCATCATTATTTGCAGTCACAAGTACCCTCTGCTGTCTTCCTTTAAGTTCTCTACTTGATCTTTTCTGCTTTTGGCACTCCCACCTATTTTGCAGCTCAGGATTTCATGACGCTCCTCAGTTAGCTGGAGATGGACTTTGTGTTCTTTTTTTTTTTTAATCTAGTTTTTTCCACTTTCTCTTTCTAGCTTAATATAGAAACTATATATTGATTTTCAAAGTTTTTTCTTTTGTAGTATTTGCATTTATAAAAGATTTGTTTATTTATTTATTCCCCTTTCCCCCATTATTTTGCATTTGCTCTCTGCTCTCTGTGTGTTCTTCTGTGTCTGCTTGTCTTTTTCTTTAGGCAGCACTGGGAACCGATCCTGGGACCCTCTGGAGTGGAGAGAAGCTGCTCAATCTCTTGCACCATCTCAGCTCCCTGATCTGCTGTGTCTCTCATTGTCTCTCTTCTGTGTCTCTTTTTGTTGCATCATCTTGCTGTGCCAGCTCTCTGCGTGGGCCAGCTCGCCATGCAGGCCAGCTTGCTTTTCACCAGGAGGCCCTGGGAATCAAACCCTGAACCTCCCATATGGTAGATGGGAGCCCAATCACTTGTGCCACACCTGCTTCCCGACTTTGTGTTCTGAATCTCATTCTCCATGTGATTTTTTTTTTCCTTTAAACTTTTTATTTTGAAATAATTTCAAATTAACAATACAATGCAAAAATAATACAAAACCCATACAGAGAATTCTAATATAACCCCTTCCCATCAAATTTAACATTTTTCTTAATGAGCAGTATCATTTTATTTATCCATCCTTTTTTATCCATTTATTTATCCACCCATCTATTTTTTGCACATTTGAGAGTACATAGTATACACTATGCTGCTTGAACACATAATACTTCCATATACATTTCCTAAGAACAAGGATATTCACCTATATAACCACTGCCTTAAGTGTAGTTAGTTATCAAGTTCAAGAAATTTAACATCAATATAAATCTTACAATCTTCATTTCATTTTTTCCATATGTCCCAATAATGTCCTTGTGATTTTTTTTCTCTTTCCTTCTTAGGTCCCATCCAGGATCATATATTGCATTTAATTGTCATTGTCTCTTTAGTTTGCTCTTTTTTTAAGTGTGGAAACATATATACAAATGAACTTTCCCGTTTCACCCACTCTCAGGCATTGGGATTAATTATGTTCACAGTGTTATGCTATCCTCACCACCAACCATTACCAGAATTTTCCCATCACCTCAAAAAGAAACCCTATACCCATTATGCATTAATTTTCCATTCCCCCTACCCCCACCCCTGGTTATCTGTATTTTCTCTATGAGTTTGAATTTTCTAGATATTTCATATAAGTGGAAACATAAATATCTGTCCTTTTCCATCAGACTTATTTCACTCAACATGATCTCTTCAAAGCTCATTCATGTGTTGGTATATTTCAGAATTTCATTCCTTTTTAATGTGGTGTAATATTCCATTGTATGTATATACTAATTTTGTTAATCCATTCATCTGCTGAACATTGGGTTGCTTTCACCTTTTGCTATTGTGAACAATGCTGCTATGAATATTGGTATACAGATATCTGTCTGAGTTCCTGCTTTCAATTCTTTTGGGTATATACCTTGAGGTGGGATTGCCAGGTCATAATGGTAATTCTATATTTAACTTTTTGAGGAACTGCCAAACTGTTTTCCACAGTCTTGGCTCCATTTTTTATTGCCACCAACAATATATGAGTGTTCCTATTTCTCTGCATCCTCACCAGCACTTATGTTCTATTTTTAAAATAATGGGTGTGAGTTGGTATCTCATTGTGGTTTTGATTTGCATTTCTGTAGCGGCTGATGATGTTGAACATCTTTTCATGTGCTTTTTGGCCATTAGTATATCTTCTTAGGAGAAATGTCTATTCAAGTTCTTTGCCCATTTTTAAATTGGGTTGGAGGAGTTCTTTTTTTTAAATTGACTTTTTTTTTTTTTTTGGGGGGGGCGTGTACAGTCATGAGATCTCCCTCCGACCCACTTGCTGTCTGTGTCAATTCGCTGGGTGATCTTCTGTGTCTGTTTCTTGCCTTCTCCTCACATTTTTCTTCTTCAGGCTTCCCCGGGATTCGATCCTAGGTACCTCCGATGTGGGAGAGAGAGGCACCCTGTCACTTGTGCCACCTCAGTTCCTGGTTTCTGGTGCATCTTGCCTTGACTCTCCCCTGTGTCTCTCTTTTGTTGCGTCATCATCTTGCTGTGTGGTTTGCTGTGCGTCCGCATGGGCCTGGGCTCGCTGTTCAGGCCCAGCTCGCCTGCTTGCCTTTTTTTACCAGGAGGTCCCGGGGATCAAACCTGAGTCCTCCCATATGGTAGACGGATGCCCAACCACTTGAGCCACATCCGCTTCCCGAAGAATTCTTTTTAAACTCTGGATAGTAAGCCTTATCAGATATATTATTGCCAATATTTTCTCCCATTCTGTTGGTTATATTTTCATTTTCTTGATAATGACCTTAGATGTACAGAAGTTTATAGTTTTGATGATGTCCAATTTATCCTTTTTTT
>JAQZBX010112882.1:0-10155 GCA_029593785.1 Cabassous unicinctus | reverse complement strand
ATTTCTGTAAACAAATGCACATATATGCATATGTATTTATATATCATTTTACAAATATTGGTATGTATTGTGAAAAATTTGATTTTTGCCCACAATAAAAAAAAAATCAGACAATACAAAAGTAAAAAAAAAAAAAGAAAGAAAGAAAAGTGGGTAGATTGGGAAGTGTTAATTAGAAGGCCCAGGATACTGGGTGGAGGGTTGTGAGAGGAACCAGTTGAACACTGGGGATTTGTGTGTATGAGGTTGAAAGTACAGAGGTGAGAATGCTCTTATGGAAATAAGACATTGAAGAGTAACTGGTTTAGGGTGTTGGTTGGGGGGGTATTCAGGACAGGGTTCACCTGGAGCAGGCTTCTAGTGAGTGTGTGAGTGCTCATTCTGTCATAATGTGTTGTATCAGTGGGTGGAGACCCACATAATGAGCCGGAAGGAGTTGGACTCCCATCTTTGGGAGAACCGATTTGTTCAGAAATAGACAGGTGGGAGCCTCTCAAGCGTAAGGGCAGTTCCTAATAAGGGAAGACAATCCAGTGTGGCATGACTTTTGTTGCATGTACCTTTGAATCTTGTCATCCAATGAGTCAAGGCAGGGGCTCATAATAGGCCCCAGCAGGATGGAGTGTAAGGAATAGAAGAGATCAAACAGGGGGTATTTAGTGGTTAGTGGAAATGTTATTCATTACCATACAGTGATGACACAAAACATGGTAAATACCATCAAAATTTATGAAAGTGTATGGTCTAAAATGTAAACCATAATGTAAACCATTGACAATATTTAGTAGCTTTGTTTCACTATTTGTATATCAGTTATAACAATGCTACCATCAACATATAAAAAGGTATTAATATGTGGGGGGAGGACAGGGGGAGGATGTTGGGCATATGAGAGTCTCCTGTATTCTGTGTGTGACTTTGTTAAGACCTAAAACTTCTTTGAAAACAAAATGAAATATAGTGACACAATGAGGAATTAGAGGGGGAAGGTGCCACTGTACAGACTGGACACCAGATATTACAGTGATGAAAGGCAAAAGGCCAAAAAATTTTTCTTTATTTTTCATTTTTTCAAATTACCAATCTTTTAATTTTATTTTATCTTTATTTATTTAATTTTTATATATTTTATCTCTTACATTTAAACTTATCATTATTATTTCATTTTCCTATTAATTGTTTTCAGCTATTGTAATGGCTTCATCTTTGAAGAAGCTTTGGATCACAGAACAGTTACAACTGGGGTTGGGGAGGATTGTTGGTGTGGGATGTCAGAGATGGGGGAAGAATGGGAGGAAGTCACTTGAGCATAAATATCAGGTACATAAAAATGTTCAAATGTTCACTGGGCATTGTCACAGAGGGTGGAGAATCACTCGACAAATGAGAGAATACTGAATTACCATCCTGGAGAGATCTGCCACATTCTCCAAGGGAGCAGCAACAATCCCCAAAGTGCAGGGGCAGTGACTGGTGAGGGAGGATGATCCACTGATGTCCCTTGATATTGATCATTAGCCTTATGATTCTTTGCTCTGGAAATTGAAATTTAGCCTATTGTTATGGGGTGCCTATTGGTTGCCTCCTGAGAGCTCCTTGTTGCTCAAATGTGTACTCTCTATAAACCAAACTCAGCATATTAATGCATTACCTTTCTCCCAGTGTGCCCCATGATTCCTGGTGATGAGCCTCCCTGGCACCAAGGGATTGCTATGAAGCACCAGCTGGCAATGTGACTGGAAAAAGACCTTGAATAAAAGGGTTAAAAGGTAAAGACAAATAAGTTTATATGGCTAAAAGAGTTCAAAATGATTTGGGAGGCCATCCCAGAGGTAATGCTTATGCACATCTCAGTAGGGTCTCATAGAATTCCAAAGTGGATATCACCCCAAATAGTGTGAGTCCTGAGGGTTCTGGAGACACCCAGGTCCTATGTCAGAGTGGATAACTCCAGAGTTTGGTGCCTTGCCAGTGTGCCCAACTTTGGAGTTTGTGCTCCTGAGAATGACAGTGTTGGACTCAACTATGTCTTCCCTGCACATGGTTTATCTGTCCCTTCTATTCAAACCTATACTTGGTTCTGGAGCTTGTAGGTATATATCCAGAGACTAAAGTCTTTGGGCTGTCCATATGTCAGCTAGGCCTGGAATCTTGGTGGAGCAGCAACTCCTACTCTACAGCTCATTGGACTCACTGAGGACAACTGGTGGGGAAATGATCATGGACAATGGCCATCCCAGGGAATGGAGAGTCTGCAGCTGCAGGCAGGATAAACCTATCCATCTTCACTATGGGATAAAAAAAAATGAAAATTTTTAAAAAAGATTCTTAGATTAAATAAATGTTACATACAAAATATAATTATTCCTATATTCCCCAATCTCAACAACCCCCACAACCTCCCACCGAAACATCCTTCATTAGTGTGGCACATTCATTGCAATTGATAGCTGCATGCTGAGGCATTGCCATTGAGCATGAATGATAGTTCACATTGTATACACTCTTGCCCACACAGTTCTGCATGTTATGTGATGATTTAAAATGGCCTATATCTGTCATTGCAATGTCATTCAGGATGATTTCCAAGGCCCCAAAAGCCTCTGTATTACAACTGTTTTTCCCTCTCCCTGCTCCCAGAGGGTCCAGTGGTGATTGCCACCAAATTAATATTGTAATTTATTCCAAGTCCGGAATCACAATATGTCTATAGTAGAACATCATTAAATCCAATCTAGCCCATAGTTCATTCCCTAATCCTGAGGATTCTGAGATGGTGATGTCCACTCCACCTTTAATTGAGAGGAGGCTTCAATCCCATACAGCCAATTGATGGGAATCTTTTGCTTGCAGTAGTTAGCTCTCTTGTTTCCTTGGTATATTGGTTTTCATTCCTCACGACCTTGTTAGTTGTCCTGGGTGAGTCCAATGAAATGGAGAGGTGCTGCAACTCTGCTGAGGTTACAGACCCAGCTAACACATGGACAGCCCAAAGACTCCAGTCTCAGGATCTACACTTACAAATTTCATCGCCAAGTATAGGTTTAAATAGAAGGGACAGATGAGCCATGTGTAGGGAAGCCATAATTGAGTCCAACTCTGTCATTCTCAGGAACACAGACAGCAAACTAGGGCCCACTGGCAAGACACCAAACTTCAGAGCTATCTGCCCTGACCATAGGACCTGGGTGTCTCCAGAGTCCCGAGGAGCCCCAGTATTTGGGCTGCATTTACTTTTGTAGTCTAGGAAATCTTGCTGAGATGTGCATAAGCATTACCTCTGGGATGACCTCCTAACTTATTTTGAAGTCTCTTAGCCATATATACTCATTTGTCTTTTCCTCTTCCTCCTTTTGTATGAGGTCTTTTTCCCATTGCATTGCTAGTTGATGCTTGGTAGTAATCCCTTGGTGCCAAGGACGCTTATCCCCGGGAGTCATATCCCATGATTGGGGGAAAGTAATGCATTTATATGCTGTTTGGCTTAGAACGAGGCCACATTTGAGCAACAAGGATGTTCTCAGGAGGCAAATCTTAGGCACCCCACAACACTTGGCTAAGTTTCAATTTCAAGAGCAGTCTCATAAGCATAGTCATCAATATCCAGGGCCCATTAATGGATCATCCTCATTCATCATTCATTGCCCCTGCACTTGGAGGACTGTTGCTGCTCCATTGGAGAATGTGGCAGAGCTCCCCAGGATGGGATTTCAATATTCTCTTGGGTATTTTGTGAGTCTCCACCCACTGTGACAATACCCCATGAATATCTGAACGTATATTTATACATTACATGAATGTGCAGGTGAACCTCCTCCCAGGTATCTGCCATCAGTGACACACCACACCCATGATTCTTGCCTGCTCTAGTTGTAACCCTTCTGTGATCCAAAGCTTCTTCAAAAATGAAGCCATTATAATAGTCAAATACAGTTCATAGGAAAATGAAACAGTAATTTTAAATATAAGATATAAAATTCATAAAAATTTTAAAAACAAAAAATAAAATAAATTTAAAAATTTGGGATATTAAAAAATAATGAAAAATATTTTTAAAATTATTTTTTATATTTTATCTTTCATCACTGTAATATTTTATCTTTCATCACTTTCTGATACCGTGTATGTACAGTGGCATTTTCTTCCATTTACTCCTCAGGGTCTTACATTTTTCCATTTTGTTTTCAAAGAAGTTTAAGGTCACAGTAAAATCACATACAAAATAGAGGGGACTCTCATATACCCAACATCCACCCCTTTTCCCCCTTCCCGTATTAATACCTTTTTATGTGGATGGTACCTTTGTTACAACTGATATACAAATAGTGAAACATATGCTGACATTTTCAGCCCAGAAAATTTATACCTTTTTGTGGTTAATAGAAATATGAAAGTATATCCTTTAACACTTTTTCTGCTTGACTTTTCCTCATTCCATCAGTATATAAGCAACCCATTTTATAGTTAAAGTGTAGATGTATTTTTTCTGATTTTCTATGTGTATATGTTTCCATTGTATGACTACACCACAATTAATTTATTTTATTATTGATTGAGATTTCTGTTATTTCCTTTCATATCTATTATTCATAAAATTACCATGAGAATATTGTATATTGATATGGTAATTTGGGTTTCAATTTGTATTTTGTTGATGAGCAAAATGTTAAACTTTAATTTTGAGATAATGGGAGGGGACAAAAGTCAGCAGAATCCATTATCTCAAATTCAGGGTCATAGAGTATCATGCAATACAGTATTTGGGGATCATCATCTAAAATATTTTTTTTGCTAGCTTCACCATTGTTTCCATAGAGATGGACTATCGAACTTATCCAGCCATTTCTAAGATGTTACTTTATGCCAATGTGATTTTTTTCTTTCTTCTTTTATATTGGAGTTTTGTTTCATAACCAGAATTCAATTTGCTGTTATTGACACTCCATATTATCATTATATTCTTTCACAGGGTCTATATTTTTTGTTTTACAAGAGACAGTGTGAAGAAATTATAGAAGCTCTTGCCAAAATTACTTGCTATTTAAAAATTTGAAAAAAAAAATCACTAGTTGATAGAGCTTTTCTACATAGTTGCGAGGTACTCCATGAGAAGGGCATAGATACAACATTTCCAGAAGTTATCAAGTGACAGGTGAACATGTGAAATATCTTCAAATTCACTAGCAATGAAAAATTGCAAGCATAAAATGACAGACATCAATTTTCAGTCATCAAATAACTTCAAATTTGAACAATGTTTCTCTCTATACAGTTGTGGAGATCAGATGTATTTCCTTACAACAGCCAGTGTAAATTAGTTGGAGGCTACAAGAAATCAATTTGCACTTGTCATCAAGAGATTAAAAAAGTTTATATGGATTA
This sequence comes from Cabassous unicinctus, assembly GCA_029593785.1. NCBI lineage: Eukaryota > Metazoa > Chordata > Mammalia > Cingulata > Chlamyphoridae > Cabassous > Cabassous unicinctus. The sequence goes on along the minus strand of JAQZBX010112882.1, from coordinate 4,773 downwards.
AAATAGAGATTTTCATAGAAATTAAATATCTTGAACTATTAGGAATTGTATAATTGAGAAAACTTTATTATTTACATATTTATAATCACTATAATAGTATAAATCTATTTCAAACAATATGCTATATATATAAATTTATTGTACATAGTTAAAAATTACATTCCAATGTGAGAAAATTTGTTTTCTAAGAAATTTTATTGATAATGTTTAAGTTTGTCTTTCCCTAAAGTTCAACCTAAGAAAGGGCCTTTGCACAGTTAATTTAATTGAGAAAGATATTCCTGGAAACATGTGTGGGAACTGAGAGGAGTGAAACAAAATAGTAAGACAGGAAGTAATAACAACCGAAGGAAAAATATTGATCTGGTTAGTGGTGTGGGAGCTGAAGCAAGACACAAGACTAATATAATTGAAAGGGAAATTGATTTCCATGAAAATACATCAAAATTTAGAAGGAAATTAGAAATAAATTTAAATTGAGAAAAAGTAAAATTCAAGGGTAAAAGGATAAATTGCAACTAAGATGTTTAAATTTAAAAGAATCACATTTAAATTTAGAACAAGTTAGAATTAGATTTAATTTATTGATCAATTTGTTTAAATTATTTTATTTATATAAAGGCTAAAATATGGGAATATGAAATCTCAGGATGAGATTAATGTGGATTTTTCATAATATTACTGTTTCTGGAAATATGATCATAATATACTCATATATTGTGCAATGATGACTATGCTATTTGACTCCTAAAACTGTCATTATGTAATTAGAAGACGGGGAACTTCTGCTAAAAATATATTATTCTCATAAATTATCTCAAAGTATAATTATCTAAATGTAATATTTCCAAGGCCACAGTAGAGCAACTATTTTTATAAACATTAAAATAATTTGTGAATCCCTGAAATAATGACTCCCATTCCATCTGAAAAGTATTACATACAGTATAAGCTGAGGAAATGCATCAACTTATAGCGTGAAGTAGAATAAAAAATTAGAAGATTCATTTGAACTTTTATTTAAAACAGAAAAAAAAAAAACAAATAGTGAAACATAGCTACTAGCCATGGTCAATGGTTTACATTATGATTTACATTTTAGACCATACACTTTTATAAATTTTGTTGATATTCAACATGGCCTATGTCCATCATTGAACGATTATATTGAACACTTCCATTGCCCAATAAATACCCCCTGTTTGATCTATTCTATTCCTCCCTCCTTCTCTCCTTGGATCCCATGGTGACCACCCAGCTTCACTCTTTGGATGACAAGATTCATAGTTACTTGCAACAACACTGAGGTCTTGACACACTGGTTTGTCTTCCCCTCTTAAGAACTGTCCATGCTCTCAAGAGACTCATGCCACTCTGTTTGTGAACAAATCCATCCTCCCCAGAATGGGAGTCCAACTCCTTCCTGCTCATTTTGTTGGTCTCCAACCATTGATACAGCACATTATGACAAAATGTTCACTCACACACTCCTTAGAAGCCTGTTCCAGGTGTGCTCTGTCCTGAGTGCTACTTATTCGAACACCCGAAACCAGTAACCCTTCTTTCTCATATTGCCATAAGAGCATTCCCAAATTGTACTTTCAACCACATACCCCCAAATCCCTTGTTCACCAGGTCTGTCTCCCAATCCTCCCGCCAGTTTCCTGGACCTTCCAACCCACTCTGCCCAATCTACCCACCTGTCAAACCTGTACCAGCCAACCCAATAATATCACTAAACTCCTGTCTTATCCCTTCAACGTACAACTATACACTTACACCTTATGATAGATTACGTCTAAATGGGAATTGGCTCACAACCTTTTTTTCCCTTTCTATTTCTTGTAAACCTATCTTCTGGACAATATCTCTCTGAATTTCCTCAATTTTTAAAATTCTATCAGTGAGGTCATGTAATGTTCATCTTTCAAAGACTGGCTTGCTACACTCAACATAAGGTCTTCAAGATTCATCCATATTATCCCATGTGTTAGTACTGTATTTCTTCTTACAGTTGAGAAATATTCCATTGTATATAATATTACATACATTATCCATTCATGTGTGTTGGGCATTTCGGTTGATTACAACTTTTGCAATAGTGAATAATGCCACTATAACCATGGGTGTACATATATTTGTTCTGGTCTTTGCTTTCAATTCTTCTGGGTATATACCCAGCATTGGAATTGCTGGATCATAAGGCAGTTCTATAGTTAATATTTTGAGGAACTGCCAAACTCTCCTCCACAATGGCTGGACCATTCTACATTCCCACCAGCAGTGGATGAGGGTTCCCATTACTCTATATCCTCTCCATCACTTATAGTCCTCATTTTTTTAATAGCCTCCAGACTAATGGGTGTAAGATGGTATCTCATTGTAGTTTTGATTTGCATTTCCGAAGTAGCTAGCGCTATTGAGCATCATTTCATGTGCTTTTTAGCGATTTGTATTTCTTCCTTAGAGAAGTGTCTTTTCAAGACGCTTGACCATTTTTCAAATGGGTAATGTCATTATTTATGAGCTGTAGGATTTCTTTATACATGCTAGATATTAGGCTCCTATCAGATATATGTTTGCCAAATATTTTCTCCCATTGGGTAGGCAGCCTTTTTATTTTCTTGATAACATCTTTTGAGGTGCAAAATTTTTTAATTTTGAGGATATCTGATTTATCTATTTTGTCTTTCACTGCTCGTGCTTGGGTGTGAAGTTCATAAAACCATTTCCTGTTACAAGGAACTATAGATGCTTCCCTACATTATCCTCCAAGGTCTTTATGGTCTTGGCTCTTATATTTAGATCTTTGATCCATCTTGAGTTGATTTTTGTATAAGGTGTGACATAGTGATCCTCTCTCATTCTTTTGGGTATGGATATCCAGTTCTCCAAGCACCATTTGTTGAGAAGGCCATTCTCTCCCAGGTGAGCAGGCAGGGTGGCCTTGTCAAACATCAGATGACTGTATATGTGAGGATCTATTCAGACCTCTCACATCTATTCCATTGTTCGGTATCTCTATCCTTGTGCCAATACCATGCAGTTTTGACCACTGTAGCTTGGTAGTATGTTTTAAAATCAGATAGTGTAATTTCCCCAATTTCATTTTTCTACTTAATTATGTCTTTGGCTATTCGGGAACTCTGACCCTTCCAAATAAATTTTGCAATTAGTTTTTCCAAATCAATAAAAAATGTTGTGTTCATTTTCATTGGGGATTGCATTTAATCTGCAGATTAGTTTGGGTAGGATAGACATACTAATGATATTTAGTATTCCTATCCATGAATAGGGAATAGTCTTCCATTTCTTTAAGTCTCCTTTGGCTTCCTTTAATAGTGCTGTATGATTTTCTGTGAATAAGTCATTTACATCTTTAGTAAAGTTTATTCCTAGGTATTTGATTATTTTTGGTACTATTGCAAATGGTATCTTTTTCTTGATTTCCTCCTTAGATTGTTCATTATTGGTGTACAGAAATGCTACTGATTTTTGAGCATTGATTTCATAGCCTACAATTTTACTGAGCTCCTTTATAAGTTCTAGAAATTTTGTTGTAGATTTCTCAAGGCTTTCTATGTATAAGATCATGTCATCTGCAAGTAATGAAATTTTTATTTCTTCCTTTCCAATTTGGATGAGTTTTATAACTTTTTCTTGCTCAGCACTCAGGCAAATACTTTTAAGACAATGTTAAATAGGAGCACTGAAAGTGGGCATCCTAGTCTTGTTCCTGATCTTAGAGGGAAAGCTTTCAGGATTTGACCATGATATATGATGTTAGCTGTGGGTTTTTCATATATACACTTTATCATGTTCAGAAAGTTCCTTCTATTTCTATCTTTTGCAGTGTTTTTTATCAGGAAAGGGTGCTGTATTTTGTCGAATATTTTTTTCTGCATCGATAGAGATGATCATACGAATTTTTTTTCTTTTGATCTGTTTTTGTTATGTAGTACATTTATTTTCTTATATTGAACCATCCTTTTATGCCGAATCAAACTCACTTGGTCATGGTGTATAACACATTTGATATGTTGTTTAATGCAATTAGCAAATATTTTGTTGGGGATTTTAACATCTGGGTTCATTAGGGAGATTCGTCTATAATTTTCCTTTCTTGTGGAGTCTTTGGCTTTGTTATTAGGGTAATTTTGGCATCATAGAATAAATTAGGAAATGTTCCTTCTACTTCTATTTTGTGGAAGTTTTTAAGCAGGGTTGGTGTTAGTTCTTTCCAGATTGTTTTGTAGAATTCACCTGTGAAGCTGTAGTGTCCTGGGCTCTTCTTAGTTGGGAGGTTTTTGTAAACTTCTTGTAATTGGTCTGTTGAGTTCATCAATTTCTTCTTTCATCAATCCAGGCTGCTAGTGAGTTTCTAGGAATTTGTCCATTTCCTCTAAATTATCCTTTTGTTGGCATATAATTTTTCAAAATATCCTCTTATGATACTCTTTATTTGTTTGGGGTCAGTGGTGATATCTCCTTCCTCATTTGTTATTTTGTGTATTTGCATATTCTATTTTTCTTTGTTAGTCTGACTAAGGGTTTCTCAATTTTATTGATCTTCGTGAAGAACCAGCTTTTGATTTTGTTTATTTTTTCTAGTGCTTTCTTTTAGTTCTTCTCTAATCTTTGCTATTTTCTTCTTTCTACTTCCTTTGGTGTTAGTTTGTTGTTCTTTTTCTAAAGCCTCCAGGTATGCAGTTAAGTCTTTGATTTTATCTCATTCTTCTTTTTTGACATATGCATTTATGGCTATGAATTTCT
>JAQZBX010112881.1:0-10163 GCA_029593785.1 Cabassous unicinctus | reverse complement strand
TATCATCTTTATTGGGATTCTCATATTGTTCATTCATTATTTTCCTGATATCCTTTAGTTCTTTCTCTGTGTTTTCCTATATATCTTTGAACATATTGAAGATGACTTTTTAAAATGTCTTTGTCTAGAATGTATATATTGTTGTGTTCCTCACTGATGGTTATGAATTATTAACTTGGTCCTTCTTGTCTCTTTGTTTGTCTTTTAATCATCTGTTTCACAATATACATTTTAATATTTTAATGTATTATCTTGAAGATTTAGTCCCTGAACCCTCTGTTCCTTAAGTTTGCATCCGGTTGTTGATAGGATAGTGATTTCCTTGAGGCCCAGGAGCTAACAAAAACCAACAAACCAAGGCAAAAAACAAAAACAAAAACAAAAAACCTCTCACAGTCCTTGTAAATTGATTCTAAGTTGGCTCATGCCTTCCTTCAGAGCTTAACCCTCCTGTCAAGATCAGCCTTAGGCAAAAGTGAAGTGCAGGGTCCTCTCAGTTTTTCATGAGTAAGGGTCTTGACCTGGGCTTATTCGTGCCAGTGGCCTTAGGAATTCTCCTGTTAAGAGTAAAACTAGGGAAGCGGGTGTGGCTCAATCAATAGAGCTCCCATTTACCATATGGGAGGCCCCAGGTTCGCTTCCCGGGGCCTCCTTGTGAGGGCAGGCCGGCCCGCGCGGCGCGGTGGGCTGATGCAGCAAGACCTCACAGCAAGGGGGAGATAAGCAGACACGGAAAAAACACACAGCGAATGGACACAGCGAACACAAGTAGCAAGGGGGGGATAAATAAATAAATAAATAAATCTTAAAAAAATAAAAAAAAAGAGTAAAACTAGTAATCCTTTGACCCATGCTGTTCTGATGTAATTGTTTCTTACACTGTTTTAGCTGTCCACAAGATGCTTCTATTTGCAAGGGCAAGTTCTGGGTGGTCAAACCTAAGATGAACATCCTGGGTCAATCTTTCAAGCTGCCACCCAATAGCTTGGCACTGACATTCAGGCATATGTGCACAAGGCTTATTCTGCTCCCTCTGGACAGGGCCAGGGATTCACAATGGGAGTATAGTCTGGCTCCACACTGCACTGGGGAGGGGAGAGGTGAGCAGATAGTAAAAATGCCAAGAGTTTCTTCTGCCACTTTATAGCTATATTTTCTTGATTCAGCACTCTCCCAGTTACTGCAATCTTTAACAGTTTTCTGGAGTTTTGAGGAAGATGGCTCTGCCAGTCTTTGCTTATTGTTCAAAGATTCTCTGGGATAACAGCACCCTTGAGAATTTTCTGGTTCCACCTGGTTGGCCATAAGTCTAAGAATTAGATTTTGAAGAAAAGCCATGTTTTGACAGGGAACTTTTTTATCAGTTTAGTTTTCAATACAAAATAAAATTTTAACGTGGTATATTTAAAATACAATAAAATCCAGGCTCAGAGGTATACAGTTCTACACATGTTTACAAACACATAGTCATGTAACCACCATGACAATTAGGTATAGAATAGTTCTATTATTCCCCAATTTTTCCCTTCTGTATCTTTACAACCTACTCCTGCTTCACCCTTGAATCTGCTAATCATTGTTCTGTTTTCTGTTCCTATAGTTTTCCTTTTTCCAGAATGTCATATGAATGGAATCATTTAATATCCAGTCTTTTAAAAAACAGATTTATTTTAGTATAGTTTTTATAAACTGAACTAAACAATTTAATGTGTACAATTAGACACATTTTGGCATATGTATATACTTGTGACATTGTCACCATAATCAAGAGAGGGGATATTAATCAATCACACCAGAAATTCTCCTCTTGCCCCTTGCTAATCCTTCCTTCCTCTGTCTTCTCTCCCCACAGTCCCCCAAGCAATGATCTGCTTTCATTGTAGTTCAAGTTATATTTGCTAGAATTTTATATAAATGCAATCATATAGTATGTACTCCTTTTAGTCTGGCTTCATTAAGCATAATTATTTTGAATTTATCAATAATTCATTCACTTTTATTGCTGAGTATTATTCCCAGTATGGATGTACTATAGTTATGTTTATCCATCCACCTTTTGATAGACATTTAGTTAGTGTCTAGTTTTTAGCTGTTACTTATTTTAAAGATGCTGCAATCAAGGCAGTGGTGTATCGGCATAAATATAGTCAAACAGATGAAAAGAACAAAATCAGAGTCCAGAAACAAACTCACACGTAAATGAACAATTGAATTTTCACAAAAGTGCAAAGGAAATTCGGCAGAGAAAGGATAGCCTTTTTAACAAATGGTGCTAGATTCAATTGAAAAAATGAACTTCAACCCACACATTGCAACATACATTAAAAAAGAGAGCAACTCTAAGTTAATCTAAGATTTAAATGCAAGAAGTAAATCTATAAAACTTCTAAAATAAAACATAGAAGGAATCTTTATGTCCTTGGATTAAGCAAATATTTCTTAGGTACAACACCAAAAATATGATCCAAAAAAGAAAAAAAAGAGGTAAACCCAACTTCACCATAATAAAAAATATCGGCTCTTCAAAACTCTGGTAAGAAAATGAAAAGAGAAGTCACAGACTTGGAAAAATATTTACAAAGCAATTATATGAAAAAGGACTTGTATTTAGAATATATAAATAACTCTTAAAACTCAAAATAAAACAAAAATAACCTAATAATAAATGGACAAAATATCTGAACACACTTTATACCAAAGAAGGTAAATGTATATAAAAACAACATTTATGTAAGCAAATGCACATATATGCAAATATATTTATATATCATTTTACAAATATTGGTTTGTATTGTGAAAAATTTGATTTTTACCCACAATTAAAAAAAAAGAAGGTATATGAATGGCAAATAAGCAAATGAAAAGTTACTCAATGCCATTTGTCATTACAGAAATGCAAATTAAAACCATAATGAGCTACTTCTACATTCCTATTAAAATGACTAAAATTAAACAGATTAATTAACAATACCTAGTGTTGAGAGGACGTGGAGAATCTGAAACTTTTGTATACTGCTGACAGGAATTTAAAATGCTTCAGCCATTGTACATAGTGCTTGGTAGTTTCTTAAGAGGTTTCTAAACATAAACGTACCTTCTGCTCTAGCCATTGCACTCCTAAATATTTACGTTCACGATTGTATGTGAATGTTCGTAGCAGATTTGTTTGTATGTAGCCTTTTGAATTTGGTTTCTTTCAGTTAGCATAATGAGTTTGACATTCATATGACGATAATTTTGATGAGGTTTATTTTCTACACTTTATCTTTCTCCTGCCAACTCTTCCACATGATCAAGAAATACTTTTAAAGAATATGTGCTATATTCCAGGTTTTGTCCCATGGCCCCTACCCTCATGGAACTTATCATCTAGGAGGCTGGTGGGCAGAATGCCAATGTTATGGGGGACATAGATGTTTAGGTTTCAAAAGGCACACAAAATTGGTGAATCAATTCTAGTGATTGGGATATAAAGCTTACTTGAAAAAGTGGAGTTTGAGTGAGGACAAGAAAGCATTTACTAAGAAATTATTTTCCCCATGCAAGTCCATGACCAGTGCTGTTCCATGATGCAGCTTTCACTGGCCCATGATACAAGAAAAACATGAGGACCATATTGTGAATTTATTAAATATAAAGCTAACATTATTAAATATAAAGGATTTTGCTTTATTCTGAGATTGTGTCCTCTTAAATTTTGGTGTTGATTTTTTTTCTTTTTAATAATCATGTTCATGTGTGTTTGTGTATAAACAGACACAGAAAAAGAGACTAATAAATAAATGTAGAGAAATAATGAGAGAGAGAGAGATCAATAAACAAATGTGGCAAAATGTTATTAAACATTGGTGATTCTAGATAAAGTGTATAAGGAAGTCCTTTGTATTATTTTAAATTTTCTGTAATTTTGGAATTATTTCAGAATGAAAAGTTCAAAAACCTTTTCTATAATGAAATTAGGAGTATAGTATATGATAATTATTTCCTATTTTAAAAATAAAAAATAGGTAATATCTTCTGTCAATTTTCCAAATTCTTTTAGAAAGTTTACTGCTCCATGAATTCTCAATGGTTAGTTTCCTATTGCTTCTGTAACAAATTCCTACAAATTTGGTGGCTGAAAACAATACAGATTTATTTTTTTTATGATTTTGGAAGTCACACATCCAGAATGGGCCTCACTGGGCTAAAATCAAAATATTAACCAGTGTGTGTTCCTTCTAGAGGCTCTGGGAAAGAATCCATTTCATTGCCTTTTTTAGTGCTGAATGGCTGCCTGCATTCCTTGGTTTGTGCTCCCTTCCTCTATCTTCAAAGCCTTTTGTGGAGCATCTTCAAATCTCTCTCAGAGCCTGATTCTTACTGTCTTGCCTCCCAATTTTATATCCCAGATAATCCATGGTAGTCTCCTTACCTCAAGATTGGCTGATTAGCTAACTTAATTCTACCTTGCCATATGTGAATGTTTTAGATAATTTTATGAGTCCGAAAAAAAGGAAGATTTTTTTTTTTAATTAATCTATTCCTGTGGATATGATACCTTTCAATTGGATTAAATTCAGTTGAGGCCCTTTGATTAGATTATTAATAAGGTTGCTTTAGGGCTTTTGATTGGGCTAATTCAGTGAGGCGTGACTCAGGTTGAGTCTTTGACCTCTTGTTAGGTCTGATATAAACAGAGACACAGAGAGAGACAAACACAGATAAAGGAAGTCACCATATTGGATCCTGCCATGTGAGAGAAAAAACCGCCAGTTCCAGACACAGCTGAGCTGCAAAGAGAAGACCCTGAGAGGCTCAAAGAGCTGAGGCCCAGGGGGAGATGAGCCATATATATGCCTGAGAGCTCACAGCTGAACTCGGGGAAGAAAGAGGAACCACCAAGACTGAGAGAGAAGGCTGAGTAAGAGACAAGCCCTATGCCTATAGCTGCAGAAAGGTAGTGACCCCAGCAGAGATCAGCAGCCATTTTGCTTCACCACACGTCAGCTGACTTTGGTGAGAAAGCATCTCTTATGGTGCCTTGCGTTGAACTTTTCACAGCCTTGGAATTGGAAGCTTTTACCCCAAATAAATCTCCTTTATAAAAGCCAACTCATATCTGGTACTTTGCATCGGCAGCCGTTTGGCAAATTAAAACACCATATAACATAAAATACTTGTACATTTGGAGGATTAAGATGTGGATGTCCTTGGGAGGCCATCATTCTGCCTAAATAATGGGCTCTGCTGGAAGAACATTTCAAGCCATTGGATAGCAGTGAAAAGGGAGTGTGTGGCATGAAGGGATAGTGGAGTGGTGGGAAGGGGTCAGGTAGTGCAATAGCTTTTAAGCCATGTCCAGTATCGTGCCTTCACCCAAGGCAATGGGAAACCACAGAAGGGTTGTACGTGGGGTTGGCATGTTTGAATTTGTGTTTATGGAAGTTTGCCCTGTCTTCAGTGAGGAAAGTGGCCTGGAGAAGAGTAGATGCTGAGAAGCAGGTTATCAGGCTGTTCTGGTCAACCTGGTGATAGCTCATGGTATTTGGGACTAGGTTGGTCGTGGGATGCAAGGACAGAAATAAATTACTCTTTATTAGCCCTGGGAGAATTTGCGACTTGATGTCCCAGGTGGCAGTGTCATCTCCAGTGATATTAAGGTACTCCTTAGCAGAAAGAACTGGTAGGGCTTGGCGCTTAACTGGCTGATGGGGAGCTGAGGGAGTTTCAACCAAAGAAGCAGAATCAATATGATGCACACACACATACATATATGCATACATGTATATGTATTCTATATATGTAAACATATATGTATATAGTACATTCATATGTGTGTGTATAAAAATGTATGTGTGATTGTGTGTGTAAATTGTGGGGGTGGCTAAGCAAGTCCAAAATCCATAGGGCAGGCAGTATAGAAGCCAGAATACCATGGGCATAGGCTAAAGCTTACTGCCCACAGACAAGCGGTCAAGAGGGAAGGTACAGGGAGAAAGGAGAGTATCTGCAGTTCTAGCTGCTGTTTGGTGCCCCTGAACTCAGGGAAGGCCTAATCCTTTTTTTAAAGTCTTCTATCTGATTAAGTCAGGCCCACCCAGTGTACTCTTCCCTGGGATTATCTTCAAGTCAACAGACTGGGGATTTTAATTACATCTGCAAAATGCTTCACAGAAGCACTGAGTTAGCATTTCATTATATATCTGAAAGAAGGTGTATGTATGCTACAAAATGGTTACTACCTCCTTTATGTCCTCCAACTCTTATATGAGAATATTCCTATAGCTCATACTAACTAGAAACACACTAGAGAGGGAATTCTGGAGACTGTAGTTCAGCCTCGCCAAGTTGAAAAATCACAAAGCCTCACAGGGAGAGGAAATGAAGAATGACACCAAGATTTCTGGGTTGAGCCTTGGAAAGGGGTTTTGGAGAGAAGATCATGCATGTAAGTCACAGTGAGTTATCCAAGTGGAAGAAAACTTTCCATCTTATATCATGATCCCACACTGAAGAGATGGGGTGGAAGAAGGTAAGAACATAGAGGAACAACACTACAAGGTCAAAAAGCCTCATTCTGTATGTCTACTCTTTCCCACAGTTTGTTGTGACTCAGTCTCATGTCATGGGACCATAAGCCAACAGCCCTTGGGAGTTTACAGATAACATGGTGACCAAGCCTAGCAGCTCCTGCCTGGAACTTCACTGCCTGGTAGTAATGTTCACACCTCCTGAATTTTTAGCCTCGTGGACCTTCTCTAAAAATGACATCGACTCTTCTCATCTTTCTGGGGTGTGGTCACAAGTTGGAGCATGCGAGGAGGATTGGGATGGGATGGATTTAAATCCATGTTGGCTCCCTACTGCATCAGAGTACCCAGAATGAATATCCAGGGAGGGTTCTGTGCACTCTCAGAAAGGACATGGTTGGGCTTTTCGATGTCATCATTAGGAAGTTAGAAATGTACCTACTCCAAGCATCTCTTGCTTTGCAGAACACATTCAATTTAATGTCTCATTCTTAGAGTGAAAATGTGTCCTACTGTAGTTTTTTAAGCCATTTACTCCAAGTTAAAGAGTTCTAAGATTTTTTAAATTATTAATTTATTGATAATGACATTTCGAAAACTGCCTGGAATCACCACATATTGAGCATTAAGTGTGTGCAAGAAAATGGGCTCAGTTTTTTACGTACATCTTACTTTTTTCTTCATAGCCAATCCAAGAGATGGGAATTATTATCCACATTTTGGAAATGAAGATACTAGCCAAAGTTACATTCTTAGAAAACGTCAGGGTGAGGCTTTGAGCCCATGTCTGTCTGAATCAATGACAATATTTTATCCACTGCATATACTATGCATTCAGACCCTGGCAGTCCAATGACTGTATCCCCTAATCAGATAATACATATTGGCATTAATGATATTATTTTGCAGATTAATAGGAAAAACTATTATCATCAGGGACTTTTCCATATTTTCCATTTTAATCTTTATCCTTTTGCTTTTAGACTCTTTTATCCTTTTAGACTCTGGTGAGACTCCTGGGATCAGACCCTGAAGTCAGCCTTTATGAACCTTAGTATTGTCACCTGTAAAATTGTTATTAGAACAGTTATACCTCATAAGTTTGTTTTAAACATAAAGTAAGATAAATGTGAATGCTTAGCACAGGGCTGGCATGCAATAAACTTCACATAAATGTTACCTCTTCTTGTTGTTATGATTGTGATTTTCATTATTATTGGCTCAAAAAACTCCCAGTGAAATTCATGGAATACTGTTTTTCTTGAATAACAAAAGAAATCATTGTTAAAATGTCCCCATAGGTTCTATCATTTATTCCCTTATAGATCTCAAGTATGATTATTAACATGTTTAAAATATTGTAAAAATGAAGAAAATAAATTGCCTATATTTCAACAACTTAGAGATAAATACTGTTAACACTGATTTATTTTCTTTCCATTTTTGCTATGAATTTTGATGTGATTGTGATAAACTATATCATATATTGCATATACTGAACTTTTTCATATTAGTGTTTTCTGATTTAATACATATATGTTCATTTGTAGAAAAAACTAGAAAAGTTTACAAATTCCATATTAAAACCATTGAAAATATACAGTTGCTAATATTTTATGTGTGTTTCCTTACAGCCTTTTTTCTATGCTTTTATTTATTTTATTTTTTTAAATGAAAACATTTAAGATTTTACTAGGATTATTACTCCCCACCCCCCATGATGGCTCCCTTATCTGTCTGCTTGTTGTTTTCTGTTTGTTGTCTGCTCTCTGTGTCTGCTTGTTGTCTGCTTGCTGTGTCTGCTCCTTGTGTCTACTTGTGGTCTGCTTGTTTTCTTTAGGAGGTATCAGGAACTTAACCCAGGAACTCCCACGTGGGAGGTGGGTGCCAAACCATTTGAGCCACACCTGCAGTCTGCTCGTTGTGTCTGCTTGTTGTATCAGCTCGCTGCTTCAGCTCGTCTTCTTTAGGAGGCACCAGGAACCAAACCTAGGACCTCCAATGTGGGAGGCAGGCACCCAGCTGCTTGAGCCACATCCTCTCCCCTTTATGCTTTTAAGGAAGCAAAGTTGAAATCATACTGAATGCACTGAAATTTAAGCATCATTAACAAGCAAAAATTTGTAAGTCCCATATGAAAAATTTTGTAAAGAACTGTTAGTAACAGCTAGTTTCAGCCTCTGAGTGAATTTGCTAGGTTGTTCTAATTAAAAATCTCCAGTCACTGCTGTCTTCAATGTGAATTTTAGAAAGACTAAAAATTATTACCCAAGTAACATTGTACAGCATTGAGCATTGCCTTGTCTATATACCTCTGATTTTTGAATAAAGAAAACAAATAAAATTTTAGTACTCCTAATTCGTTGTCCCCAATACTCAAGAGATTAGCCATTGTTGGTAAGTGGTGGCACAAAATAAAAACTGTACTGTTTTAGGTGTCATCAACTATGGCTGTGAGGTGATTATTTTTCTTTAAAAAAACAAACATTTCTATCACTGAATAAATTAAACATGAAGGAAGAACTTTTAGGTCAATCTTCACCCTGAGTTGCAGAATGGACTGATAGCCTATGAACATTCTCAAGTCTAAGAGGAAGGAAAGCTTCAAAGTATTATATATCCTTCACCTCTTCTCCCACTTCCAATAGTCTGTAAGGATAGGATAAAAAGATGAGTCAGGCAGTTTCAGAGCTTATGATTGACGAAGATAGCAGCATAAACACCCCAGGTTCCATCCTCCCCACCAAATCTTTGAACAACTAGCAAAAACTGGAATAGCCATCTTCCTTGAGCTCTGGAAAAGAGGTAGAGGGTTGCAGGAACAGCACAAACACCAAATCAAGAAAACACAGCTTTAAAATAGTAGGAGAAGCTTATGGTACTCTTACTGGCTGCACAGGCAAGAATAAGCTCTTATGGTTCACTGACCTTGTTCTAGTGGGAGCAGAGCAACCCTTATTTGCATACTGGGGTGCCTGCATGTGGGTGTCAATCAAATGGGTGACAGCCTGAAGGACTGAACCAGAACATTTACTCTAGCTTGCCTTCCCAGAACTTGCCCAGAACAAGTAGGCAGAAGCAACTTGTGGACAGCTAAAGCAGTGTAAGAAACAATCACATTCAAGTGGCCTGGGGCAAAGAATTACCAGCTTCATCATGACACCAGCCAACTCAGAGCTGATTTGTGAGAACTGTGAAAGTTTTGTTGTTGTTTGCCTATTTTTTTAAGCTCCTGGAACTCAAGGAAATCTCTGTCATATCACCAGCTGTATACAAACTTAAGGAACAGAAAGTTCAGGGACTAATTTCCAGTGTTAACACATTAAAATATTAATGTACATTGTGCAACAAAAGATTGCAACAAAGGAGTAAGAAATGATGGCCCATCCAAAGGAACATGATAAAACTTCAGAAATGATAAACAAAGAACACCAGACTTTGTACATACCAGATCCCCAACTTATTGTAATTTGGCTTCTATCCCCATTTGCTTTCCCTAAGGCCACAAATGATCTCTTTATTGCCAAACTTTAGGAAACATTTTCACTCATTTTCCTTTTTTATTTCACTGCAGCTTTTTCTTGTTTTGGTTACCCTTTTCTTTGGAAAACACTCTTGTGTTGGAAAACACCACGGTCTCCCAGTTTTCTT
>JAQZBX010112880.1:0-10155 GCA_029593785.1 Cabassous unicinctus | reverse complement strand
ACTAAAAAAAAAAAAAAGAAAAAGCCCAGAAATGCTCCAAATAAAGGCTTCCCCATTAGTTCTCTAAAAGCGAATAGGTACAACCTAAGGGTCCTATAGAATAAGCCAATCGGAAAACAGTAAAGCAACCAATCAGGACAGCAAACAGAATCCTTCATTAACATAGGGGAAAGGAGAGGAAAGAAAATGTCCAGAATAAAGCCTGACCCCAGCATCCAGTGAGTGTGTCTCCCTCTTGAGCACAAAGGCACCTCTGTCCTCAGGTGTGCACATTTGCTTTTACTTTCACTTTGTAATAAATTTTCTGTTTGCTTCCTTAATTTGTATTGCATCTTAGAACTCTTTCTTGGGACATTGTTAAGAGCCTGGAAGCCCAGTCTGGCAAGAGGCAGAAGGGTATTGGGCTGGCAGTTCTTCTCTTGGTAAGAAGGGTACAGGGGAGAACTGTCCAGTCAGGACATGCTGCTCTAACGCTGGGCTCCCTTAGACTCCTGCAGGTGAAGATTCTGGGGATGGAAATCTGGACAGACCAAGTCCTCCCAGGAGGAACCACCACCTCATCTGTGCTCACTCTATCACAGGCTCGCAGGGTTCCCTGCCACGGCCTCCACACTTACCATGGTAGCCCTTCGGGATCGCAGGTCCCATACCAACAATGCGAGATGGGAAGTGCTTTTGGTGGCCAGGACCCTCCCCAAGTCCCAAAGCCTCAGGAGAGCAGCTCTGTGCCCCAGAAGCCACAGCCTCCACCAGGCCAGACAGAGGACATGGCCCCTCCTCGGGATGTGCCCCCATGGCCAGTACGACTCACTGCATTGACCCTGTAATTTCAAATCTTCACACAAGAAAAAACCCTGTTCATATAGCTCCTCTGGTGAATTCTACTAAACATTAAGAAATAATCCTAATTCTACACAAATTCTTCCAGAAAAAGGAAAAGAAATAGAATATATCTTTACTCTTTGTTTTAGGCCAGCATTTCTCTGTTTCTTGTCAATTATACTAGGTTTTTTTAACTTTTAAAGAATTTTCTACATGGACATTTATATCACCTATAAATTCAGACTATTTTACTTCTTCCTATTCAAAATGGAAGGCCACTTTTTTTTAAAATAAGTTAGAAGATTTCTGGGATATTTTATCAATATATGAAAATCAAATATAAAAATTTTACTTGTAGTAAAAATCAGACAGAATTTCTTAATGACTTTATAATAGCAATGAAAAATATTTGATGAAATGTGACATATGTGTAAAGCATCTACATTGAAAATTACATAACTTTGATGATAGAAATTAAAGAACATCTTATAAATGGAGTTTCATTCCATATTCATAGATGAGAAAACATTTTAAACATATCAATTCTCCCTCCTCTCCAAGTAATGCATAGATTCAACACAACCCCTGCATAGAAATCAAGAAGGCTTTTTTTAATGCATAGGATCTAGAATAGCCCATAAAATTGCATAATAGAAATTAACGTTATATGAAGGCATATTGTAAAACTACAATAATAACAACAGTGTGGTATTTTACTATATATGGACAAATAGGTTAGTGAAGAGTCTACAGTGTTCAAAGGTAGATCCATAATTGTGGGTTCAAATAAATCTTTTCAGAGGATTGTAGGCAGTTCTGTGGGAAAAGGATAGTCTTTTCAAGAAAGGTACGTGGAAAAATGGAGCATATGTATGCATAGAAAATGAACCTCAAACTATATCACATTCTTTATAAAAATTTACTTCAAAATAAGTCTTAGATAGCTACACAAAATATAATATTGTTTATAATATTAATAGTAATATTTAAAAATATTAAAGATTAAAATAAAGCATAGGAAAAAAACCTTAATGTCCTTGGATTAGTTAAATAATTCTTAGATTTTCCACAGAATCTTGATCCTTAAAAAAAAAGACATGATAAATTTGACCTCAACAAAATGAAAAGTTTTATTGTAAGAATGAGAATACTAATAGAATGAAAAACAAAACTACAATAAAGGGATAGTATTGAAAAGTATTTCATTTTTGACTCAGATTATATAAAAGTATCTCAAAACTTAAAAATTAAACATGTGTTTAATAAAAAATAAATGTGTTTCAAACAGATACTTCATCAAACAAGACATATACACTATAGATAAGTAAATTATGATACACTAGACCTCAATAGTCCTTAGGTACATGCAAACTAAAACTTTATCGATACTCTAATGTTCAATTTATAGTAAAGAGAAAACATAGCAAGTGATGTCAGAGATGTGGAGCAATAGAAATTTCAAATAATCTCCCTTTAGAGAGAAAGGAAGCTAGAGGGGCCTGGAGTTGGGTATTTTTCTTCCCCCAAGTCAATTAGGTTCTGGAAACAAGCGCATATATTAAGTTCTGGTGAAAGAGTGTCCCTTGAGGGCAGGCATTTGTTAAGGAGGATAGACTACTCAGGGCTTATTTCAAAATGGTTACTACTATCCTGCCCTGTTGGAAGCAAATGGGGTTTTTCTCTGGAATTTATAGTGGGCATCTGGTGTGGCTCCTGGAGGTAAGACTCATGGAAAGTGTGGGAGCACCACTAAGACTGAGCCTCCATGAGATTTTATCTCTCAAGCTAGCCCATGTTCATTCCCCAGCAATTAGTCAACTACCCTATTTTAAATTTTCCTTACCAAGGCTGACCTCAGCTGTGGTTTCTACTCCAGGTATGCTGTGAATTTTAATATTTATCTATCTCTGCAAATTGGGGTGGGTAGTGGCTGGTCATATGGACTCAATTATTTTAAGCATGTTGATATTAAGTTTTCAGATTTTTTCTTGTTATAGAGAGGGAGTGACAACTTCCAAGCCCACAAATGAAACATATTCATTACCATTCAATTATAGGTTTTTAAAAATTTCTAGTATTGTTTATGTCTTAACAAATAGATCTTTAGCAGGCTATAATTTTACTTTACATATATATGCATATATATAGTTAAATACTGTCTCTGCTTTAAAATTCTTGATGCTTTTTAAATGCCCTAATAACGAAACATTTAAAATATTCTCTTTCTGCTTCCTAGAATATGTATTCTTTAAATGTTGCATGTAAAAATTTATGTATATCTAAACATGCCCAAACATGCTTTTTAATTTTGCTGTTCTATTATTTATTCCTTATTGACTTATTTCCTGTTTTATTTATTGTAGCAGTTTGTCAGTTTGATACAGTTATGAATTCCAAAAACACAGCCCTGGGAAAAGAGGAACCCAAGAAGCCTGAACCGTGGCAAACGTCGGAAGCTGTCTTGCTCCAACATGTGGCAGTGGACTTTGGTGAGGGAAGAAACTTACACTTTATGGCCTGGTAACTATGGATTTCTACCTCAAATAAATGCCCTTTATAAAAATCAACCATTTTTTGGTATTTTGCATCAACACGCCTTTGGCTGACTAATACAGAATTTGGTACTAAGGAGTGGGGAAGTGTTTTTGCAAGTACCAAAATGTTGGAACAGTTTTATAAATGGGTAAGGGGTATTTTTGGAGGGATTGTGAGAAGCTTGATGGAAAAGGCCTAACTTGTTTTGAAGAGATTGTTGTTAGTAATATGGACACCGAAGAGACTTTCTATGACACCTTAGAAGTAAATGATGAAACTGTTATTGGAAACTGGAGGAAAGACAATCCGTGTTTTAAAGTTGAAGAGAACATAACAAGATTAACTCCCGTGTTGTATGTCAGACAAAAATTTGAATTTGGTGAAGCAGAGAATTAAGCAGAAGAACTTTCCAGGGTAAACTTGGAGAATGCAGCTTGGCTTCTTCTTGCAGCATATAGCAAAATGCTAGGTGAGCAGGATAAGCTCAGGACTGAATTATTGGGCACAAAGAAAAAAGAAACCGATTCTGGAAATCCAAGCCTCTGGAAATCAAGCTCCCAGATGATAGTGTGCCATTGAAAAACTTAACTAAATTTGGAACTTTTAACTCAAGATTGAAGTTGCAGTTATCTCAAAAAGACTTGTGGAAATTCTTACTGTCTGAAGTTTTAGACCCTTGCTTCTAACATGCCAAACCAACAAGGTTTTTGGAGTGCTGTATGAACAAAACACTGTTCACCTAGACTAAAAAGGACATAGAAAGGAGACATTGAAGAAGAAAGAGCTTTAAGGAGAAAATCATGGAAGCTGAGATCTGGAATTAAGGCATTGCCTTGGGCCAAGAGAGGAACCCCACCCATGGGTACGGAGAGGGTGAGTTTGCCCCAGCACTTGAAGAGTGTGGATGTTCCCACCCGATGTTCTGTGAGAGTTTTGCCGCCCAAGGGTACAGAATGAGTGGAACACACTCCTCAAGTATTACGGTGGTTAAGGTCACCACCCTATAGGTCTGAGAGAGATGGGCCTTTCCCTCATGGATTAGGGAAAGCTAGGTGGTCAAGTCATTGCTCTGAGAGGGTTGAGCCTGTATAACAAAGGTTAGGGCAAGCCAGGTGGTCAACTCCTTGCTCTGAGAGGGTTGAGCTTGTATGCCCAAGGTTAGGGGAAATGTACTAACCTTTGGCATACAGTGAGGGAATCACCTCACTGTACTAGGGGGGCTAAGAATCTAAACCAAAGTTTGGGTAACTGTGTAAATGAGGTCTACACCTTCCACTTCTGGCAGGTGTGGAAATATTCATCTTGGTGTCCATGGCTTTTGACTGTTGTTCCCATTGTCAAGCCCTTGCACTACATGTTCATCATGACATGGCAGAGATGTAACTTGCTGATCATCGTGGTTTGGTGTGTAGGTTTTTGGTCCTCAATTCACCTTTCTGTAGCCTATATCAGATCAATCACTACATGGTGGATGTGAAACCTCTTTTGAAACTAGTCTGCAGAGATATTCATGTTGTTAGTATTTTAGTTAGCTCCAATTCGAGGATGTCAAGGGTTTTTATTTTTCCTATCCTTGTAATTTATTACATATTCATCCTGTACAAACTTAGGACACACTCTTCTGCAGTGTGATAAAAAAAACTCTGTCAAGCTGTAGCTCTCAAATAATGCTTGTAGCTTTGTTTGGTATGCTCTATATCTATATCTCTGTTCTACTTGCTGAGAATGAGAAAAAGGACAAGGAAATCTCTGGGTTTTACACTTTGATTGCCTCCATGTTAAATTCTTTTATCTATTCCCTATGAAATGTGGAGATGAAAATTTCTGTGTGGAAGAAATAGTTTTGCATGACACTTCTATAATTAAAGTAAGTAAGATGATATTCATTACACTTCCAATCTTGTGTCCTCATTGTAGTTATCATTGTAGATATGGAGAAATCATTCAAGCTTTCTTTGGGATTGCACTAAATGCTCTCTGAACTTACAGGAACCAAATAATCAAATTATAATTATTCATATAGCAATCTCACTTAAATTTGTCCTATTAGTTCCAGGTGTCACTATTTGGATTTGAAAACTCCAGAAATATCTTTTTAAAGTACCCACTTAATTGTGTCTCTCCCTGTCCAAAAATTTATGTGACAACTATCTTCCTAAGAATAAAATCCAGTCTGTTAACAGTTTAATCAGAAATCTTCCCAAATTGACATAAGTCTAACTAGCTACTCTTAGAATTCACTGCATTGAAAGAAATTATCTATTAAACAATGAAAATAGGTTTTGCAATAAAAAATACAGTCAAACCCTGATTGTCAATTTTTATCTCTTGGTCTTGGTAATTTTTAAAATTTTAATTGCCCTCTGTTTCTAAAAATCTGTGAAAATGAGGTAATGTTATGTTTTATAAAGAATTTGTAATACTGCTTGGGCTAGAATATGATATTTTAGCATGATATATAGCATAATAGGAACCACAATCTCTCAGAGTTACATATTATTTCATTTGTTAAGACACATCTTTCCCTAAATTTGTAGGTCCATGTCATGTATATAATTCAAACTTCCTCATGTCATTTGTTGTACAGGAAGAATTTGAAGACCTAGGAACAGGAAATAATTATTGCCTTTTCTCTCCAAATTCTTATACTGTGAGTTATATTTAATTTAATTTTCTATTCCTCAAGCATACTGGGAAGAAAATCTTCTGCTTATTCCAAAGGAAATTAGCTCTGATGAGTTAGTTATTGATAGTTTTGTTTGCTTTAGTTTAATATAGTATTGTTTCCAAAAGTATTTGGATTTTTTACCGACAAAAACTATCCAAGGATGTGTGCAATTGTGTATTTGTGTGTGTTCATGGTAACGGTTGGTTTGAATTTTTTGAAGAGAGGTCTGGAGAACAAAATCCCATCAGGGAGAATGTTATGCTACATAACCATGAAGTGTTTTATTATCAGTTCTTTTAGTGGGCCAAAAAATGTATTGGCAGAGAATATGAGGAAAACATGTATTAAGCTCATACCCCAAAACAATAGATCTCATATCAAAGATCTATTTGCTAGTTGTTGTTTCTAATGGTCATTTTACAGCACGTAGTCCAATTATTGATGACTGCAAAAACATATGTGAAATGAATGTATAGGATAATTTGATCAATTGTTTTGCTAAACATGAGAGTGTAAGCACAGGTTAGTAAAGAAATATGTTTGTTAAAAAATATGTAATTTTTAAAATTCTGACCATTGGTATATGATTTATTAGGTTTAAAATTTTTTCAACCATACTAAATTTTATTAATTGAGTACCTGAATCCAGTATATAAACACTCATATTACAGAGGCATATAATTTAATCCCAAGGTAGTGAGAAATCACCAGGCTTGAAGAAGGTTGAATGTTTTTGGTGGAGCCTAATGGAAAGATTTGAGTCAAAATTAGGTTGTGTATGACACATTTCTATACAAATTTCTGCCTTTGCAACATCATATGCTTTTTAACCATCAATCTTTTCTTCATATCTATATCTCCTTTCATATTTATATCTGCTTCTATTGAGATATAATACTTAGACACTTTTACACTATTCTAATATTCTCTCAGAGATCTAGTATCTGTTGGAGAATTTGATGTAATTATGAATTCCAAAAATATAATTGAATCATGCTTGTAAACTGATCTATTAATCTGGACATGATTAAGTTATGATTAAGGCGTTGACTGGGCCACATCAGTAGGGCATTGACCCCACCCCGTGGTGGATGCTGAATCAAATATAAAAGGCATGGCAAGAACAGAGTTGAAGCAGATTTTGAGAAGCAGTTTTGATGTTGGAGAAAAGGCCCCTGAAGAAGAGAAATGAGCCATTCACCTAATAGACTACAGCTGACCTTGTGGAGGAACCAGAAGAGCTAAGCCCAGAGAGAAACGCAGCCCCGGGAAGAGAGGAACACAAGAAGCCTGAACCCTGGCAAATGCCAGTAGCTGTCTTGCTCTAACACGTGGCAATGGACTTTGGTGATAGAAGAAACTTAACACTTTAGGGCCTGGTATCTGTGGACTTCTACCCCAAATAAATACCCTTTATAAAGACCAACCCATTTTTGGTATTTCACATTAGCACCCCTTTGGCTGACTAATACAGATCTATACTCTAGATATTTTAAAGTCATTTTAATTTCAATAATCCTTTCTTTTTCACAACATAAACCATCAACATTTTCTGTACAATTTGATTTTATTGAATGTCTCTTGGACTATCTTTTTTATCTGAAAATGTTACAAAGAAAATTTTATTTTATCTGTGTTCTGATATTTTTATTTAAAATGAGCCAGCAACTGAGTTGTTTCCACTGAAATTAAAATTGAGATAGTGTATGTTTTACTAATCCTCTTTATTCCAGGAATTTGTAATGTATCAGATGAATACGCAGGGCCCTTATGTCAGGCTTATAATCTAGTCCAGTTTATATATTATTGTCTGTGTGATTAGAATATGTTCTCACTCATAGGGTGCAAGATGTACAGTGTGTATTATAGAAAGCCAGATCTTAAGTTCCCTAATCAGATAGAACTCTTTATGATAGTCTAACTGCTCTATCTTCCAAATAAACCACATTAAGTTCCTAGATCAATACTTGGCATGGCATATAAGAAGTCTTCTATATTTTGTTGTGCAGTTACTCTTCCTGATGGTTAGTCTAATGTGTCAGCATGTCCAGGTAATGGTGCCCAGTTTTGTGCAGTCAAGCAAGCACTGGGCTAATTGTAATAAAAGGATGTTTCATGGATTTAATCATCAGTGAGTTGATTACATAGATGGATGATTACATCTACAATCAACTAAGGAAATTGCCTTTAGCAATGAGTGACATCTCATCCAATCAGTTGAAATCCTTAAAAGGGGATGTGATTGAAGCATTCAGAGAAAGAATTATGATCTCCTTTTCAGAGAGCCAGCCTCTCCTGTGAACTAATCCAGGACCTTCATCAAAACCCCTGGCTTGCAGCCTGGTTGGCAGAATTTGGTCTTATGCCTCCCCATGGTCACGTGAAACAATTTTATAAAGTCTCATACTATTTACATATAGCTCCTGTCAGTTCTGTTTCCCTAGAGAATGCTGACTAATACAGCTTGGTACTGGGGGTGGTTTTTAAAAAATAGAAGCTTAAAAATTGGATTTCTGAATGGTTCTGGGATATTTGAAATTGGATCTCTACTCTGATTAGATTCAAGGGCACTAATGACTCCCTTTCCAATAATCAAGATGTCAATCAGGGTCCATGGCATGAGTTGGCAATAGAGAAACACAAAATATCGCCACTGACTATGACTACTTCCATGCTTATAAGAGGCAAGCATCTAGGTGAGACTGTTTTTAACGATTTTTGTGGAGTTAAATGGTACAATGATGTTGGCTGGCTGTTCCTAAATATGCTGAATACAGTTAAAAAAAGAAAGGGATGAGCTGAAAGCTTATAATTTGCTTCTTAAACATCATATGAATGATGTGAAAGTTTCTATGTGTGTTCTGAAAGAAAATCTTGTTTTATGAAGTGGCAGACTTGAGATCTCTGAAAAACAGACTCAGTCTCTTTTTACGAGTAGCAGAGTTACTGCTAAACTAAACTAAGATCTCAAACTCACAGGGTGTCTGCTGTTAAAATGACGGCATTGACTGGAAAGGAGTGGAACCCTGGGGATATCAGTGGAGATATTGAAGGCCTAAATTCTGCTGAGATTGCCAGATAAATCTGTCCTCCTCCCAGCTTTCCCAAAAGACACCTACAGCCTTCTACCAGGGTAACTGTGTATTGGGGAGAGGGAAATGATCAGATATTTGGGGGATTAATAGACTTTGGCTCAGAAGTGGCATTAATTCCAGGAAACCAAAAGATCACAGTGGTCCATCAGTCAAGTAGGGGCTTATGGAGTTCAGGTGATCGATGGAGTTTTGTCTCAGGTCTGTCTCACAGTGGTTGCACTGGGTCCCCAGACCCATTCTATGGTTATTTCCCCAGTTCCAGAATATATAATTGGAAAAGACATACTTAGTAACTGACAGAAATCTCACATTGGATCCCAGACTTAGGGAGTGGTAGGAAAGCCTAGGTGGAAGCCACTAGACCTAACCTTACATGGCAAAATAGTAAATCAAAACCAATACCAGACTACTGGAGGGCCTGTAGTGATCAGTGCCACCATCAAGGATTTGAAGGATGCAGGGGTGGTGCTTCCCAGCCATGTCCCCAGTCAAATCTTCTATTTCGCCTATGCAGAAAATAGATGTATCTTGGAAGATGTCAGTAGATTATCATAAATTTAACCAGGTGGTAATACCACTCGCAGCTGCTGTCCCAGATGTGGTATCATTGCTTGAGCAAATCAACACATCCCCTGATGCTTGGTATGCAGTTATTGATCTGGAACTTTTTTTTTTAGATCCTTGGTTATATTTATTCCTAGATATTTGATTCTTTTAGTTGATATTGTGAAAGGAATTGTTTCTTTTTTAAACAAATCAATGTAATTGATTCATATTAATAAAACATAAATCCATCCAAAGCATACAAATAAGAATATTTAGTACTCTTACATAGTTGTGCATTTATCACTTCTATCATTTTTAAAGCATTTTCATCATTCCAATAATAATAATAATAATAAAAAACAAACAAAAGCCTCTTTACCTCTCTATCCCTCTCTGCTTCCCCTGCAGTACATACAAGCTATTCTGTTTCCTTCTCTGTAGTATATTTGCATTTATATATTACAAAAAAAGTCTTTTAGTTGCAATATC
>JAQZBX010112879.1:0-10155 GCA_029593785.1 Cabassous unicinctus | reverse complement strand
CCATTTCTGTCTCCATATGGGACATCTTTTTGTACATGCAAAAATGTTTCCTCCTATTTCAATGAAACTTTCCTAACTCAGGTTTCAGGGGTAGGCACAGGGTTCTAAATCTAGAGAGGATTGCTGGGGAAGCTATAAGAAGTAGAAGAAGCTCCATATCCTGACAGGAAGACAGCACTGCCTTCCTTCTGCACCTGCCCCTGGGGCTTGGCCCTGGTCTACATGGATCCTGAGTGCCCCCAGCTGCTCAGCCCCTTCCCTGCATCAGGAGGTTTTTGTCTGGGCTCACATTTCCTTCCCCTCACTGTGTCTCCAGCACAGTAAAAAATGGCTGTGTCTCAGCCTTCATGTTTTCCATTTGCAGCTGGAACTGGTTCTTGGAGCTAACCCTGGAGATGGTAATACTGCCTTTCACCGAGTCTGTGTAGTATGTGGTATCACCACTACCAATAATAGATGAGACCCACTCCAGCCCTTTCCCAGGGACCTGATGGACACAGCTTATCCCCGAATTACTGAAGGGGAATCCATAGGCTGCACAGGAGAGTCTCAGAGACCCCCCAGTCTGTGCCAAGCCTTCCCCCTACTGCACCAGCTTCTCACACTGCTCACCTGTAATCAATGAAAATTAAATGTGATTCTTAGAGAGACATAGACAAACACACACAGGCACATACACAGCAGCATCTTTAGTTTCTCCATAATATTACCATGGAAAATTGACAAAAGAAAACCCCAGGTGAGCACACACTTCATGTTGCTTCCACTTCCTCTGCAGAGATTGGAGATGCCTCAGACCACCAGGGTGGGGGCTTCTCTCTCAGAGCTGCAGAGATTGGGGCAAGTGCTAGCTTTAAGGACCAGAGGAGCCCCATTTTCATGTCAGGCTCCTCATAGGGCACATCAGCTCCTTTCCTGCATCTGAGGCTCTCTCCTGGTCCTGTTTTCTCTGCTTCCAGAGCTTGCTATTAATTTAGTCATTGATAATTCCTCTGATGTTGAATGCATGGAAAAGCATTGCAGTGCTTGAAACAGTACAGTGTTTTTTCTCTATCCTCTTCATAAGGAAATGTACATGGTGGTGTATTCTTTAAAGTGAGGTCATGCTGACTAGCATCCTATTGAGGACAGAGTCTTGGGAGGAGCCCCTGATGACTCATGGACCTGGAATCTCATAGCCTGACCCTCCCCTCTTCTCAGAATATCCAAGGACCAGGGCCCATGGCAGGTGAAGTGATTTTGTCCAGACTACTTTGTTAGTGTCACCACATTGTACAATGGCAGATGGTATTTTCTCCCCCTCCCATCTGTTGGATGCATTAGGCAGGAAATTGAAGCTCTGGACATCTGGGTCAGGGCCTAGTTCTGGGCCAAGAACACTTCATCTGATGATATCACCTTATGAACTGTTTGCCCCACAGATAAAGCAGCTCTTGACTAGATGGACATGCTCCTGGGTACATGGTAAGTTTCCCCTGGGTTCCCAGGGAAGTTCAAGATCTTGGAAGGATCATATGCACATGTGATAGGGGTGAGGAGGGCCATTGGAGCACACAAAAGACCAGATTTGGGTTTGTTTCATTCCAGATTTACCAATGGATAAATTACTTACAGAAAAATGTGATCTTCCACAATTGTTAAATTCTATGAATTTTGGACAGTTTTGAAGCTTTATATGAGAAATTATCAGTCTCTGCATTATTGACTTTGTGCACCAGCTGCAGGGAGTAGATTTGGTTTCCAGAACCAGAGGGAGGGCCACATTTGCCTGCCATTTCCCATAGGGCACATCAGCTCCCTCCCTGCTTCTGAGGCTCTCTCATGGCCCTACAGTCTGCATCCAGAGCTCTCTGTGGCAAGAGTCCACGAAAATTCCTTTGATGTTGAGTGCATGGTAAAGCATTTCTGTACTAGAAAGGGTTCAGTGGTTTCTCCTCACACATCCTCCTGAAGAACTGTAAATATCATCCATCTTTTTTTCTTCATACCCACATCACCCAGATGACAGCCAGTGTGTACTCTTTATCCCATCTGCTTGTTGAAGGGAATAGTACATTGATGCTCTGGACATCTGTGTTTCAGGACCAAAGACACCTGCCCCATGAATGGTGAATCACAATCTGTTTCCTTTGCCACCACATAGAAAGAAACCAGAGGCTACACTGGACATCCAGCTGGGCCTGACCCTGTGAACTTCCTCTTGATTATCAGGGCAGGTCCATTTCTTGGAGGACCTCCCATTCAAGGCAGCTGAATGTATTATCAAGGAGGTGCTACCTGGAAGTCTTAGAGCCAAAACAGCAACCCACTTCCCCCAACCAAGCTTTACATCTAACCAAAAATGATCCTGTTCTCCTTCCAGTCTTACTGCCTGGCTTCCTGAAGTTTCTGCTTCAGGTTCTCCAAACTTTCATCCTAGATGGTAGAACCTCATGCTCTTCTCTGAATAGGGTCTCCTGCTACAACTGTGAGAACTTCCCAGGGCAGACCAGAGATCTCTTCTGAGTGTCTTGATGAAGGCCTGTTGGGGAAAAGAAGGGGTCTCTGACATGAAGTTAGCAGCCAAAATACACCCTCTAGTCTGGTACTGTGATGGAGCTTGTGGCCATATTCAAGTATCTTTGTTTCTATCCACAGAGACCTGCCATAGTGGACATGGCCATGGTGTAATTCATCCCTGATGCTCCCCTGGTGCCAGCCTTTTGCCCCTTCCTGCTCCCTTTGGAGGGAATATTGAGCCCAGGCAGCTCCTGGTGGTCATCCTGCAGGTACTGGCTCATGTCCATGATGTCCATGAGGCTGCAGCTCTCAGGTTGATGCTGCATATCTTGGTTCCCATGCTGTATTGGGTCACCATGTTCAATGTGAAATTACTTTAACTCCTCCCCAACTAAGGCTGAGCAAATTAAAATCTTGAGGGTTGAGTGTGTGACACATAACTGAGAGTTGCCTGATATGAGGCAATTGTTCAAACTGATGCCATGGTATAAAGAACATATTTTGAAACACTTTTATAATGTAATTGTCCACAATACGTATGAGTGTGTGTGTGCAATTTATTGAATGCAAATTCCCAGAAAATTAGAACCTTAAAGCACTACCCATTTATTATCTCAGTTTCTGTTGGTCAAGAATCTATGAATGGTTTAGCTGGATCCTCTGCTCAGTTTTCACAAGGCTTTATCAAGTTGTCATCCAGACTGCTTTCTCATCTGAGACACAGATGGGGAAGGTTGATTGTTGGCAGAATTAAGGTCCTGAAGGCTGTGAGATAAATGGATTCTTGCCTCTTCCAAGTCAGCCATTGAGGGTGATATAAAAGACTGTGGCTGCTAGCAAGATGGGGTGTTATATAATGTAACATTATCATGGGAGTGACCTATCTTCACCTTTGCCATATTCATTGGTTGCAAGGGATTCACAGGTCCTGCCTATAATCACATCTTTGGTGTGTGGGTGTGTGGGGGTTATATGAGTGTGTATCAAGATGTGTGGATCACAGGGTCTCTTTATACTCTGTCGACTTCTATGTCCCTCTGCAGAAGTTGCATAAATGAGAGCCATTTACACATATGTGCTCTCCCTCATGAGTTGTATGCCATTAGTTAAACATCTTGAATATGTCACCATCCTCATTGTTGTGTGACTCTACATAAAGTCACTGGTGTATTTTAGGATGAGAACTGAATATGGAGAGAATTCCCAGAGGCTATCAAGTGGGTTTAATAAAATATCAAGACATATCATATAAAAACTGCAGAAAAAATTAAAGAAACAAATACTAAAACAAAAAATTAAAAAAACTTACTTATAGGAGAAATAATATAAGAAGTAAATGACACAATTCATAAGAAATCATGCAGGCAAAAATACAACAGGCTGAAATATTTAAAATGCTGAAAATAATTTTTAAAAACACCTAGTTAAAATTCTATATTTTGTGAAATTAACATTCAAAATGAAAGAGAAAAAAAGGACTCTCTCAGGAAAACATTAAATGCAGGCTTGGTTGTTAGTAGAACTGTTGATAAGGAAATGTTAAAAGAAATTCTTCAGGGAGAAGGAAAATTATAAAATCAGAAACATTCATCTCCACAAAAAGAAGGAACATAAGACAAGAAATAAATAAGTGAGGGCAAAATAAAATACTTTAATTTTCTTATTTAAATTGATCTAAATTATAACTGTTTAAGCCCTACTAGTATACTATACCATGATCATAGAATGGATAACTAAGTGAGTGGCCATTCGGTTAAAAGGGGCTGGAAGGAGGACTAGGAAATATTTTTTACAAGGTCTGCAACTTGTAGTGTTATTTGGATGGTGTTATTTGAAGGTGCATTAAGAATAGTTAAAATGCATATTGTAAATTGCAGGGAAAGCACTGAGACATTTTAAAGTTTAGAATATTTATACATTAAAACAGGAGAAAAATGAAATAATTCATGAAGGCATACTATGTGGCCCCAACCTCACATTTGAGATCTGTTCTAAGCCCATGTTCTAGGCATGTTTTTTAATCTGACACAGAATTAAATTGCAGAACTGTCAGATTGTTGCAAAATACATCTCAAATTATTTCTTCATATTTTATTTTAACTTATCACATTCATACTACTTTAGGGATTAGACTTAATTAACAGAAAATGATGTTGCATAACTATTAATAAGCATTGCTTAGAAAGTTTTAAATCCTTCATTTTACAAAATGACTGGGCTGATCCTTAGGTGGGGCTGGAGTATAGATGGGGAGGGAGACTCAGTGGGTTGCTCTTTAACAAGTGCTGCCATCTCTTGTGCTTTTATTTTATTTGTGCTGTCCCATTTTACTGAATGAGCACAAATGTACAAATGATTATACAACTTAGTGAATCACTATAAGGTGTTCAAACTTGTAGCTCCCACAAAGTCAGAAAATAGAACTTGGCCTCCTCTACAGGAGTCACCAGCACAGCCCCTCCCTCCCTCCCTCCAGCAGCAGCCATTCCCCTGATGCTTAGGGTCAGACTTCCTCACCCTCTTTAAAGTTCATTCACAACTATATAAAGACATTAAACCTATATTTTTATTTTCTTTCTCATTCATGGATAGTTAATTTCCCTGTGCAGAGACCTAATTTTTCAATATTAGCTGCCTGTTTTCATAAATGCCTAGTTTTCTTATCCAGAAATATTAATGGCAATAGATTTTATATAAAGCTTGCTCTGTGTCAGAAGGTGTGGTGAGCATGGAATAATCATTAACATTTAAACTCAGACTTACCTCAAGAGATGGCTATTTTACCAATTCCTATGTATCTTGTTTCTGCATTTGCTAGTTCTGATGAAGAACAAGTGTTGGCTTAAAATATGGAGATTACCCTCTGTATTGGCTGTCAGGTTGTTTCATAAACTTTCAACTTAATTCTGTGGTGTTCAAATGGTCCACCTAAGTTAGTTCAGCTCTAACTATCAGAGCACTCTAACCATTATAACAAACAACCCTAAATATCAGTGCAATAAAAGTATAACAAGAAAGTTCTATAGCTTGCTCACTTTCAATTACAAGGTGTACATGTCGTAAGTCTGGCTGAAGACTGTGATCTGGTTCAAACAATTACCAGGAAACTAGACACCACTGATTTGTGACATGGCATCCTCAACTGGTGGACACAAATGTAGGTACAGAATGGAAGAATATGTGGGAATCCAAGTGGGGTATATTCCAATTGACCAGGCCTGCAAGCAGCTCAGGTTATAGCTGTGCACTCTCCATTTGGCATAATCCATCATATAACCTTCCCTGCTATCAAGGGAATGGAATGTATGTTAACTGTGATCCCAGGAGGAAGGGGAACAATAGATGTGAGTGTGTTGACAGGAATTATCTGCACACTAGGCCTGTGACACCTCTCTCTCTCATCACAGACCCCACACAGAAAACTTTTCTTTTGTAAAATGTCATCTGGAGTTTTGAAAATATCACACATATGATATTGTGAACATGGGCAATGGTGTATCCAGTAGTCAGAGCTAGGGGCTGTCCTATTTTCTGATTCATCTTCAATAGAGTATTGAATGGAGATGAACATGAGGACTGTTTCCTGTGACATTGAGGAACTCAAATGGGCAGCTTGTGTATAATGCAGTGAAATATTGGTGTAAAAAGGGCAGCAAAACCATCCAAAATCTGACAAGGGAGGCTGGAGATTAGGACAGGACAGAGTTATTGTGAGGCATCAGGTGCAGGTGTCCAGCAAGTAGGTGGAGATGGAGTAAGGAGAGCAGATAGAGACACAGAGCCCTTTTATAAAGCAGATCCCAATAAGATGGCAATGGTACTGTTGGATTAGCCTTCCTGGTTCTGGGGAAGGGGAAAGATGACCAAGGATGAGCCATTGGGGTGCTCCCTCAGGCAGTGGAGGGGACTATATGCCTGTGGAGAGAGCATAAGGCAACCAGAGGCAGGGGCTCCACAAGACCATCAAGAGTCAAAGCAGAAGTTGCCATGATGGGGAGTGTGGGGCAGTGGCACAGTGGGGAGGAGAGCTCAGCAGTGCAGAGTAAGGACAGAGAGAAAAGGACATGGGTTTGATTCTCCAGAAGTCATTCTGAAAGGGCAGGGTAAGAAGCAAGGTCTCACAGCCTCATGCCTGGGCATCCATCAACACAAAGAGATAAACTGAGAGGTTCTTCCCAAACTGTAAGGATCCCAGAATGAGAAAAGAGACCTGGGCTGCCCTAAGAGAGGGAGGCCTGGGTCTTGGCAGAAACCCCTCCTCACCTCCCCCTGACCCTCCCTGTCCCACTCCCTAGTAGCCTGGAGATTCTTGTCCTCATACTGCAGTAGGAACTGGGCCCAGTGCACAGAACACTCAGGAGTGTTCCCAGAATAGTCAATTAAATTGTGCATGAATCCAGTGTTTTAAAGTAGTTTATCAATATACTTCTCATGAGTGTATACACAAAGCTTCAGGGAAGATAACTAAAATTGAAGTCACTAATATTTTTTTCAAAAATAAAAAAATCACCTATCTTCCAGTGTTGGTATGAATTCCCCTTGTTTCAGCATGAAAGAAGTTAACCAAAATATACAAATGGTCACATAAATGGGGTTCTATGAAAACACTGAGATTCTCAAATTCTTATAGTGTATTGAAGAACCACACTTTTGTTGAGTTTACTAGATCAATGCAGCAGATTTTGAGGATGCAAAATCCAAATAAATGGTATTACTTATCTCTATCCAAACATGTGATAAGTAAGAAAGATAAACAGGTATTAGGCAGATTGAGATTAAATTAAACCTTCTATTTATTAGGATGATGTGTAGCCAAAGAGTTAAGGTGTGATAGCATAATGGGTTTCCCAATTTTGAACCTTCTTTAGATAGACATAATAAGCACTCATTGGCAAGGAGCAGCTCAAGGCATCCCATAAGGAGAAACACCTTGACTCTATTAATCCCATAGATGGTGATTTCTACAGACCCTAAGGTTTACAGGAACCCTCGTCCCCAAACTGGGCACTCAAATAAAATTCCTCTTCAGCAGGGAAAGCAGGGGATAGTATGGGGAAATGGACTGTCTTACTCTACTCAAAGATTTCTGTGCATAGAGAGAAACCAATGGAATTGGGAACATGTGTCAATACTTTCAACAATTCTTAATGAGAAAGACATTGGAAGCAACAGCATATAGCAAAACATCAAGGAGTATTGAAACTGGGTTGAATGTGATTAATTAAATAATTTTTCAGACCACATTTTTGATTCCATGTCATCAAAATGAATAAAGGGTTGTGGTAATAGAACAATTATGAGAACATTCTCTCATGAACTAATACAGGTATAAAATATTAATACATCATGCCATTAACTGGTGGGTTTGGGGGGAAATAAACCAAATGTAAGATAGTGGCTACAGTTAGTAGCAATGTTTTGATGATGAACTTTCATAGTTGTGACAATTGTTTCACAAGAATGGAAAGGGTTGTTGGTGGAATATGTTTGGGAGCCCAGCATGATGATATACATGATTGTTTTGTAATTTCACAACTTATAATATACAGTTATTGTCTATATATGTTCATGTATGAATGGTAAAGTTCAATTAAAAAGTTTAAAATCTTTTCTTGTACAAAACAGTATATAGTTGCTGGCACTGAGAATGCAACTCCCATTTTTCATTGCTCCACCTGAAGGCACATAGAGCACCAAGGTCACAGCTGCTGTTCTCGGGGTTTATCACCATGCTTCCATGAAAGCCAGGACACCTGTTGGCTAATCTGGGCCAAAGACCAAGTTTTGAAACAATACCAAGGCAGTCCATGTCTTGGGAGACACAGGATAATTTGATGGGCAATTTTGGCTTGAGGACACCCCAGTGACCTTGTTATAACAGGAAAATAGAAAATGGATTAGGACCAAAAGAGACAACCTTACCAGTGCTGAGTCTGACATGCATATTTTTGCATGAGGAAGAGAATTAGATGTGAAATCCATTATGGTTTGTAGGATACTAACCCTGGTATAATCTCCTTCTTGGTTCCAAACTGAATTAAAAGTTTGTCCTGCTTGGAGAATCCCACTGAGGTTTCTTCCTGAGTCTGATTGGAAAAGACTCACCGGGCTGTTCTGAAATGCCTCAGGTATCTGAT
The DNA here is from genome assembly GCA_029593785.1 of Cabassous unicinctus. Lineage (NCBI taxonomy): Eukaryota > Metazoa > Chordata > Mammalia > Cingulata > Chlamyphoridae > Cabassous > Cabassous unicinctus. The sequence continues at coordinate 1,519 of JAQZBX010112879.1, read as the reverse complement.
CCTGAAGACAACAGGCAGAGCCATTTCTGCTTCCATAAGGAGAGTCTTTGTGTGAGAATGTTACCTCTGATTACAATGAATTTTCCTACTTCAGACACTTCAGTGGAAAGCACACAATCTAGAGAGGTTCCCAGGAAGAAAAATTAGATTTAGTGCAAGCCCCAGAACTTTACAGAAAACCAGCCCTTAATGCCCCTCTGTCCCTGTTTCTGTAGGGGCATGAGGACTGTGCTCAATAGGTGCTGAAAACCAGTACAGACCAGCCCCCTTCAGATGCTTGGAAAGTTAGGATTGAATCTGGGCTCATACTGCCTCCCCTCACTGTGTCTCACTCAGCAATACATGGCCATCCTCAGACTTTCCATCTGGAGACACAGTATACTCATGGCAAAGCCTCTGGAGATGTCAATTCAGTCCTTCACAGATCTGTGCTGTGTGTGCTAATGGTGGCATTACTAATGTCTGATACATATCTAGCCCTTTTCTGGAGCCTTCTGGATGTACTTCAGGTTGTACCTCCTGAAGGTGCATCCAGAGGCTGCCAAGAAGTGTGTCAGAGACATTCTGAGCTGTATGGATATTCAGCCAGACTCCACCAACTAAACATCTGCAAACACAGACATCCTGTTCAGAAAAATGGCCACACATATCCACTGTTTAACACATATCAACTCACTTACTCAATGTCTCAGTTTCCCATGAAATGGTCTTTTAAAATAGTGATGGGAAAGCCCAGCACAGAATTAATGTCATTGATTCATCTGTGTTCATTTATGATCACCCAATCAGAAAACCTGGGAATCCCTCAGCTGGGGCTGTTCTCCCAGAGCTGAAGGATCAGAGCTGGGCTGGTTTATATCAGCAAAGAGAGGGAAAATATTTGGAAGTTTCCCTACTATATTGCTAGGTCTTCAGTGGAGCCTCAGAAAATGGAAGTGCCCCAGAGCAGGGATGAGTGTCCTGGGGTAGATGGATGGCAATGACAGCATTTGGGACAATATTATTATTGTTAGATTGTGCTGGGCTAAACACTTCAAGCTCTTGATCTTATCTAATTTATACATTTATGCAGAAACTTTGTGAAGATGGTAGTGTCACATCCATTTTAGAATTGTAAAATTTCAAATAGAATGTTAGAATGATTGGCCAACATGCCCAAAATATATATCAGTTGATAGTGAGGCCCAGTATCTGACTTGTGTTCCTCACCACTAGATACAATGGATCCCCTGAACCAACTCCATAGCAGAGTGGGGCATGCCTAGATAGATTAGTAGCATCCCCCTCTGTGTAGTGAGAACATTGCATGATATGGCTGCATCCTTAGAGTCTACCTAAAGAATGTAGATAGAACAAGTGTTCCTGCATATTGCATTTAAAGTGCTCTCTGGCATTTCTCAGGTCATGATTTATCTCGCTCTCTCTCCACCCTACTCATCTATCCATTTATTTATTTGTATCAGCATTATTGAAGCATAATTGAATTATGATAATCATCACATGTTTTAGTGTTACATTG